>VKOC01047765.1:0-10197 GCA_009364415.1 Spea multiplicata
GATGTTGCTAAACACATATTGGGGGGTTGTTTGACAATGGCATATACCAGGACCTGCATATTTATAACTAAATTACAATTTGTGTGAAAAAAAAATTAAAAAGAATTACTATTACAAAGTTTGACAAAGTGTAGTTGAATTATTGGTGCATGGAAAGGGTTAAAATAACAGCATTTGGAATACCCTGGGGTGTCTAGTTTTCAAAAATATATGTTTTGAATGGGTTAAATTGAGTTAACCGGCTTCAAAGATGTTCCAAAGAGGAGATGGAGGCAGACTGACCAGATTTGTTAAAAAAGATTTGGAAATCATAAAACGCTGCTTGTACTTATTGCCCTATAACTTACAAAAAACAGCAAAAAAACATAAAAACATTGGGTATTTCTAAACTCAGGACAAGTAGTAGAATCTATTTAGCTAGTTTTTTTACTTGCTTTTTTAGGCGAGTAAATGATTTTTCACCATGTTTTTTTTTTGTTTTTTTTTTTAATAGTAAATAAGCCAATCTTGGCCTGAAAAAAACAATATATAACTTATGTGGGTACTAAATGGGTGAGGAGAAAATTACAGCTGAACACAAGCACCACAAAAGTATTAAAACAGCCTCGGTCCCACAGGGTACAAAAAGAAAAAATGAGCCCGGTCCTTAAGGGGTTAAGTAACAATGTTGCCTTGAATTTGTTCTGCCCCAACCTCCACTTGCCATAAATCACTGCACCTTCCTGATTTCAGTAGGCATAAGACTTGAACTCAAGTCCAACATGGATTTTAGATAAAGTTTTTGTTTTTTACTAATTCGTTCTGTGAGACAAAGTCCTACTGCATAGAAAATACACAGGGAAAGGGGAGAGGCATGTAGTCCGCACACAGTATATGATAATATACTCCTTGCTTGGCTGTAGAGATAATTAATGCACAGCTTTTCTTACAGACACTGAAATGGGTACAGAATTCTTATGCCCCTCTTGAGATTTTTATTTAATTTAATAAAGTTTTACTTTATATAAGGAAGACTGACTTTAATGAGAAGGTGGTGGATATGTGGAACAGCCTCTAAGAGAAGAAATCTTAGGGGTCCTGTGGACTTCAGTTTCATGTAATGTATGGAGGATGTACAGTACTGTAGGGGGGGTGGATATGTGGAATGCTGCCAAAACATGCTAAACATCTTATTTAAGCCTGTATGACCCCAGAAAAAGCAACAACTTGTAATTACTAGAAAGCATCCCAGAAAATGTGTGAGAGGGAGAGAAGCCTCATCTCTAGCGGGCAAGCGAATTAACAAATATAACACATTTTCAGCGGTTTTGCAATTCCTTTTCTTTAGGTTCGTCTGGGATCGCTGTCGTTTTTGGACTTTTGTATGAATGCAGAAGAAGTCTTTAATAAGACATTTACTCAATGAAGACCCAAGCCTTGTGTTAACCTGAAGCCGTTATACTTCGTTGGTGGTGTTTAATGCTACTAACCTCGCGTCCCCATCTTTTTTCTGTACCCCCCTCCATATTATCCCTTAAAAAATAAAAACCTTTGATTTGGAAGAATAGTTATTATGATTTATTGATTTATATGGCGCCGTCATGTTGTGCAGTGCTGTACAATGGGCAAGCACGACATCACAAATACGACATAATCATTTCCACCCGGAAAAATAAAAGATAAGGGACCTGTGAAAAACAGGCTTACAATCTAGACGCAGTTGGGGAATATTATACACAAAAACTTTCACTGATAATTTATACACTTTGGTTCACTTTGGGAAGAAAGGCTGCAAAATCCAAGTCAATATTTATCCGTCGTCATCTATATTTATTATGCATTTACGTATAAATACACAATTATTGGTCGCATGGGCTTGGAATTATTTCTTCAATACATTCCTAGGGGTATCCATGAGGTGCAGAGAATCCACAGGCAGTAAGACAAGGGGTATAATACTGCTGCATTCAATAGGGCAGGGGTACAATTAAGGGGTATAATAAATAAAAGACAGTAGGAAAGGGGGCACAGTAAGGGGGTAGAATAGGCTGTAAGTAAAGGGTACAGTCTGGGGGTACAATCAGTGCACAGATAGTTCCTCCTCAAACCTGCATTATATCTTCACATATCTGCACATCACGCCGGCACTGAAGGGGTTAAACGTCCAGGGAAATGTCCACAAGAGACTGCAGGAGAAAATGTTGCTGCCCGTGATGTCACAATGCTCTTGGTTTACCTCAGACTGCAGAGGCAACGTTGCAAAAAAAAAAAGTTGCTGTCTGTGATGTCACAATGCACACAAACCGCAATAAAAGAGGCAGCATTCCGCAGAGCCGCCAGTGTCAGTTACAAACTGAACGCGATTGGATAGTGTCTAGTGTTTGTACAAACAGCTAGCGATCCCCCGAACTTGGGCCAAGCCTGAGTCCGGAACTACCCGTCATACCCACGCAGGTGGGTGTTTTTACCCTGTATCCCGGCGGATTGTGTGTCTCTTTCTGAAAGAACACATATTTGGAGCGTCCAACAGACTCCCATCACCGGGTGAGACAGCCGCCACCATGGTGGTGCAGAAGGTGCAGATTTCTTCTGAATCGCAGAGAGGAAGGGGGAATCCCACTGGGAAACGAATCCCCGTAACAGGTAGGAATCATTTTTATTCACATGATCTGTACTGTATTTACTAAATACTTTACTACCGCTATACATATTAAACACTGATCTACGGATATATTTACACCGACGCGTATACTCATATACAGAATTATTCCACAGAGTGTCATTTAAAAGGCAAAATAGAAATAATTTTATTGTTTTCTGTTTCTCTAGAAATAATAACATCATCTTCTGATGGGCGTCCGTTAAAAGGAACCCTTCCCTCGAGCGTCACTCTGGATCAACTGAAACAGGCCAAGCTCCTGGCGGATAACGCCATTAAGGTCAGCAGAAGTCACTGTTACTGGTTTAGTTAGATAATGTTATATACAGTAAGTCATCTATAGAAACATCTCCATACATTATGAAGCCCAGGGTGTTACTGTATGATCTGTGTTCTAAATTGGAACTCTGAAGTCTATGATGTCACAAACTGGTTTCCATGGTGATTTCGCCACATTTCATCCCAACAGTACTTTATTTCTGGATTAATGGATATGTTTCTCATTTTGATACAATTTCTCATTTGTTTTGGAATTAAAAAATATGTTTCATTATCATTTATTCCGAGGAAGGCTGATGCTTTTCACATGTATGTAAAATGTAGCGTGTTCAGAGTATGATATTTCAATGTGCATCTCCTCTCTTAACCCTCCCCCCGTACAGGAGAAAAAGATTTTCACCATCCACGGCCCGTACCCAGTGATCCGCGCATGTCTTCGGGAGCGAGGATGGGTTGAGCGAGAGCTCCCCAACCTTACAAAGCGTCCCAAGAAAGGCAAGGATAGAGGCGTCGGAAGTTGGAACGACGACAACGGTGATCTGGATGATTCCCACAAGCTTGCGGTAAATATTTCATTTATATATTAACATAAATTACAGATTCTTATCTCTACTTTAATCATCTTTGGGTTCCTTTTAAAGACTGAAGGCGAATAAGAATAACTGTATCCGTTATACATTCCCTCTTGTTGTGGCTTTGAGTTCTTTGGGTGCTTTGAATAACCATTGGTAATATATATATATGTATGTAACCCGTGTTGTGTTTTTCCTCCCCATGTAGTCATGGCTTGTCCGCGATGAAGACCCCAGTTTTTTGTGGACAATCAGACGCGACTCAGTGGACAGTCGTTACCAACAAAAGGATCAGATGATGAACCACTACGCACACGCCGCCGCGATCACAACCAAGGTGAGCCACGCCGGGGAGCTGTCCTGCCCCCACTATATTATTCCTAAATAACCTGTAGGTCATTATTTGCCCCCCTTTTCCTCTGGAAACACTCCCTACACAGAAAGATCTGGCGGCTGCTTATTTTTGGGGTGAAACACGCTGAATGTATCAATCTCTGCTCACTCGGCTGAGCTAATAGTTAAGTCTGGGATGAGAAATAAGAAAATAAAATGAATGACTTTTCTTCTAGGTCGGCTTGTGCGTGAATTTAAGAAATCTGCATTGGTTCGCTGCCGCTGATCCCGACGCCTTTTTCCCCCGTTGTTACCGACTCGGGGATGTCGACGAGAAACAAGCATTTATGGGTAAGAATACTTATCGTGATAACCGGGTCTTCTCTGAATTATGATATGTGGGTCAGATCTGGATGTAATTCTAGAGCACCGATACATTGTTTAGATCACAGCCGCGAATATTGCTATTAATTTGTGAAAATCTCTTTTTTTCCCATTAGACGACTTTTGGATAACTGCTGCCCAGAGTATCCTAAAGGTGGTCTCAGGAGGCCACCACAGTAGCGCCATCAGTCTGACCGGTAAGTGGGGTTTAATAAAATGTATGTTTGGTGGTATGTGGTATTTACAATCATACGATACACCGCATCCCAATGAACAATCCTATCTAAGCATTTACACATAGAAAATCTAAGTATACACATTAATGATCTGCTCTCTCGAGAAATAGTGTTTTATGAAGAAATTGAGCCCTCATTACATATTAAAGCCCTGACTTCTTGGCAACAAGATTTAGAAACTCAAATAGAGGAAACACAATGGATAAATAGTCTGCTGGAAATAAATAGAGTTACCCATTGTTTAAATATGTCAGAACTCCATTATAAAATAATACTCTGTTGGTATTTAATCCCTGTTCGATCTGCTAAATTCAATCGGACGTCATCTCCCATGTGTTGGAGATGTCATTTAGCCCAAGGCACGTTTAGACACATATGGTGGGATTGTAATAAAATCACACACTCATGGCGGGAATTGTTCGTATTCATTTCTGACCTTGTTAAAGTAACCATCGGTCCGACACCGGATAAAGCACTTTTACATTTGGATTTAGCGAACATTTCCTTTAGCCAAAGAACTTTAGTAGTCCAGTGCTTTTTGGCTATGAAGATAAGTATAGCAAGAAAATAGCTACAAACATCAACAATAAACATAGAGAATGTGCTTAAACAAATAAAGTACCAATGTTTAATGGAGTATGGATATTTTCAAGACTACATAAATTTAATACAATCTGGAGGCCCTGGACCGATAAATTTCCAATGAACCATGGTCGTATAAATTAATAACAAATATTAGATAGGAGCTCATACATTTAGGTGCGTGTGTGGTAGGATTGTTGATGTCTATTTCTTTTTTTCTTTCGCTGCCTAGGGGATAAATTGTTGAATATCCCGGCTTACAATTGTCGTAATTGTTATGATACTAGTGTCGACTTACAGATAACATGTGAAGATGGTCTTTCATCTTATATGTAATACTCTAATACTTTTGATATCTGTATTACCTTATTATAATATATTCTTGATATCTGTATTACCTAATTATAATATATTCTTCATATCTGTATTATTATATTATATTTTTCAATGAAAAAAACCCAAAACTCTGCCGTGTTCTTCTACCCAGAAAACCGCGTCCCGGCTCAGGTTATCGTCACTGCCCTGCAGGCCTGCGAATCGTATCTCGCTACATTGGAACATCGAGATATTGATACAGAGACTCCCGTCGTCACCGAAGCATCGCGGAACGAGTTTTTACGCAGCTACTACCATATCATCCAGTAAGTGACGCCGCACGGCGCCGATCTATTATCTATTATCATAAACATAATAACATAATGAGTGAACATGTAGAGTTAGGACCTAATTCTTGTTTGTTTGTTGACTGTGAGCTGTACCCTTTTATTGTTGCAGTGGTGGGGCTGCGATTGAAGACTCGCATCTGTTTGGGATTCGGTGCCACGATGTGCTGCAGAAGTTAAAAGCAGTGAATCCACAGCTGGACATTGATGGCGTCCGGAACATCTGGATCGTGAAACCAGCAGCAAAATCCCGTGGCAGAGGTGAGAAGGTTCAGATATGACTGATACAGAGACAGAGCCTCAGCTATTGCTGAATTATATCCATAAAAAGGGAAAAAAGTACCGAAATTCTACGTCCCTCTAGATCAGGGATTTAATTAACAGCCCCCATGGTTTTAGGATAGCTCCCCATATAATTGCATCTGAAATGGAACCCCTGCGCATTTCACACGTTCGGTTAAATTGACCGGTGTCTGCTTCCACTGTTACTTTGAAGCCGAGAATGTTTCCCATCTGTGAATAAGATTCTAAAGTCTACTGTTTGTCCCGGCGTAGGTATTGTCTGTATGGATCACTTAGAAGACATTCTAGAGCTGGCTCAAGGAGATTCAATGACTGCGAAAGAGGAGAAATGGATCATCCAGAAATACATTGAGAGACCGTTGCTCATCCACGGCACAAAGTTCGATGTGCGCCAGTGGTTTCTGGTGACCGACTGGAACCCTTTAACAATCTGGTTCTACAAAAAATGTTACATTCGCTTCTCATCGCAGACATTCTCCCTGGAAAATCTCGACAGGTAAGTTAGTGATGGAATCAACGTTATTTAAGTCTTTTATTTACGTATAGTTTCTTATAAAATAGAGCATTTAAGGCATTTTGTAGTGAATGTTAGAGAAATGTAGTCTCCATCGTCCCGTAACATACAGCCTAAACCTAAATATGTGTTTTTTCATTGACTTGAGACTAAAAGCTAAATACCATCAAATGTCTTCTCTTGTTACTACAGCTCCATACACCTCTGTAATAACTCCGTACAAAAGAACTACGAGAACTCGAGGAGCCGTCACCCGCAGATACCTGCGAGCAACATGTGGTCCTCCTACGAGTTCCAGAAATATCTGGAGAAAACGGGAGAAAGTCGCGCCTACAAGGAGGTGATTGTGCCAGGGATGAAATCTGCCATCATCCATGCTGTTCAAAGTTCCCAGGATCTGGTGGAGCATCGGAAGAACAGCTTTGAGTTATATGGAGCAGATTTCATGTTTGGAGAGGACTTCAACCCCTGGTTAATTGAGATTAACGCCAGTCCAACCATGGAACCATCAACGGCAGTGACCACCAGGCTTTGTCCTGCTGTTCAGGAGGACACTCTGAAGGTGGTGTTAGATCGGAGACGTGATCCAAAAGCGGATGTGGGGTCATTCGAGCTCATCTATAAACAGGTATTGCCCTAACTGAGCATCCTTTCTATGTTTTGTAAGCCCAACACTTGGTCTGTGGGTTAATGTGCTTTATAAGACAAACATGTTTTACAACACAAACCCCTTTAACATTCTTTAACCATGTTTTGCTGTGTTTTGTTCTTGTAGGCTCCTGTAGATGTCCCCCATTACAAAGGAAGAAATGTACATGTGGTTGGATCCGCTATGAAGATGCCACGTCCCCCTCCTCAGAGACCTTCCCGTGGCGGCGTTAATTTGGGGATTGCTCAGAGGATAAGACAGAGTTCTCCAGCGATGGTGCAGGCAAGAGTCCCAACAGCTCCTTCTCAGGCCAGGCAAGAACCTAGAATGAGGTCACCGTCAATTGGGTCATCGAACAGGCCAAAGACATCGGTACTCGGGAGAGAAAACAAAACATTTACTCCGACGCCACCTAAAACACCTAGAATGGAACGTAAACAAGAGACAGGACAGGTATACGGTGGTAGATTATACAGGAGAGGAGTATCTACCTCCCATGGTCATTTACCAATTGACCTAAAACTGCCCCTGTCTGAGAAGCCGCTACGCCTGCATCATTCCACCGGACTCAGAGATAGAGGCTACATGGATGCAAAGAACCCCCGCCTTAACTCTAATGTCTTACCGCTTCTTGACAAAAGGGCAACAACAGGTAAGAAGACAGTAGCTTCCGTTATTTGATACATTTGTATCTAGAAGTCTATTCAAGACGTGTTAGAGAATGCTTTTCAATAGTTCAAGTTTCTTTAAAAGAATGAAGTCTTTTCCTAGAAAACGCTTCCTAGTTGCTACCCCATCGTAACAATTTTTCATGATCTTCACAAATGTCACGTGAAGTTGTCCTGAAATCTTTGGGGTGTAGAGAACAACTTTAGGGCATAATTGTCAAGTATAACCAAATAAAAGTCACATGACTCAAGCTTTTCCTAAAACATCCTTATTCTTTTTATCCACAGGTCCCGTTTATCAACAAAAGGGTCCACACCCCCCGAAGATCCCGTATGCATCAGGTCCGAAAAGTGGCAAGCTACCACCTATATCCACCTCTAAAAAGAGCCACGGACGAACACCAGCGCATACGCGGAATCCAGTGATCCCCGAATCCCTCTTTCTGTAAATGCCATGTTAAAGGAAAAAAGGGGGGACATCTCCACAAATGGGTGAATAGGTAAAAAAAGATATAAATACCCTACAGGTCTTGCTGCTGCCCGAAAATAACACTCCTCACAAGTGTTTACAGGAACCATATATCAAATACCGGGGCGCATAGACATGTGAGAAAAAAGTAAAACAATATAGTGTAATAAGTTCTCAACATAAAAAATAAATAGTGAAAATAGTTGCACTCACAAACGTGCTCAGATCAATCGCTCATCGATAATATGGACTCTGTATAGCCTTGAAAATTCTGTGGTAGGAAACCAAAAATAGTGCAATAAAAGTTGATATATTTATTAATAAATAAAAGTAAAAAAACTCACAAGCGGATATGCATAACCAAGGTGTTATGCGTAAAAGCAATGATAGGATGTCCTTCACGGTGGTGTAGAATAACCAATGAGTCCGTATATAGGAAATCCGGGGATCAATAATAAGTGTTAAAGTCTCTCAACGCGTTTCGCCGATTATAGTGTCGGCTTCCTCAGGAGAATTTAAAAAGTCAATGTGTATCCTGTCTGTATATTCCCGGTTTTTAAAGGTCCCGCTCTCCATCTTCCTCTATTTGCGTCATCACGTTTCGTCTTTTTTCTCTCTTTTTTTCTCTTTTTTTCTCTTTTTTTCTTTTCTTTATTGAGCTGTTCGTTGTCTTTTTAGATATCTCTGAATAAAAAGGTCCTCTGCATCGGACGAAGAAACATGACGTGGAGCCCCTCGTTTCGTCTCATCATGATCGGTAAGTATATAAAGTAAATCAAACAAAATTTATAAAATCAAAAAACTATAGTGTATCAAATGTGTTAATTGGTTAATTGTTTCTATTCGCAGGAATACAATCCGACCAGCGAGGAGCCCATAGAAGAAATAGACAAGAAAGAATCAGGGTAGGAGACTTGAGTGGTTAATTGAACACTCATGATGATTTGGTAACAGTGTTAATTAATATCAATTTAGTATGTGATAAACTAATGAAGAGGTTAAATGATATATCTGATAAATTAAATATGTTTTTTTTCTCTTCTTTTTAGGAATATAATCTAGTAAACTGGAAACCTATATGAAAAATGGACATAGAAGACAAATGAATCGACTGTAATGATTGTAACCATGTTAATTGGTAAATTGAACAATACCGCAACAATGTTACCGATGTCCATCTGGCGTGTGACGAAACGATTAACCCAAGAGTGTAATGGAAGTTTATGAATGATGTATATTGAACTATAAAATAATTTATATTTAAATGTAAATGCCATGTTTCCTGATACTGCGGACAAGACATCTACCGCAGAATAAATTTGACTTTCCATTATTTATGTTTTCAGGACAAATACCTTATTTTACAGACTTGAATAACTTACTTGGGATGTTTTCATGTCAGATACTCTTTTTTTTAATCGCTGCCATACAGGTAACCCTGTTATCGATGCCGGTGCTTTAATATCTTCAGAACAAAACTGATTATATACAAGAAATCCTGAGGCAATTGAATGATAGTAACACCCATACAATTCTTTCAAAAGATCCTACTATTGACTTACGAAACAAAGCACACATTATCCTTGAGGATGCTCGTATGAGGGGTATTATTGACAGTGATCTTAATAAGTTTTTATTTAAAATTAATCCTGTAGTCCCTGTTTTATATATCCTGCCTAAAGTCCATAAATCATTGCAAGACCCTCCCGGTAGACCAATTGTGTCTGGAGTTGACTCTATTCTCTCACCCATTGCTACGTTCTTGGACCATGTATTAAGACTTTTTGTATATGAAACTAAGTCCTATGTGAAAGACACTTCAGATGTTTTGAACAAACTGAATAATATATCAGAAATAGAGGACCTTTACTCGGTTACCTTGGATGTAACTCGTTTATATACATCTAT
>VKOC01047766.1:0-16158 GCA_009364415.1 Spea multiplicata
CAATGACATCACTTAGCTCACATTATTATTATTTATATTATTATTTTAATGAATTTTTTTTATTATTTTTTAAATGAATAACTTTTTTTTTTCTCCTTCTCTGTTTCAGGATGGGAGGGGGGGTGAGACACATGGTTTCTCACTCCCCTCCCCACGATCTCCCTGGACCGATCACACTGCAGGTCCTCACAGACGTGCATAGAGATCGCAGCATCTGTGCCTCATCGGATGAACTTTCAGGTTACGTCAGCAGTGACGAAACCCGGAAGGGAATGCCCGATCACGTGATCGGGCAGTTTGAAATGTAACGGCTTTCCGGCTTTCATGCCGGAAGCTGTTACATCAGATTAGACAGCAGAAAGCCGGCGATGCCGGCTTCTGCTGTCAGGGGGGAGTTCAAAGGACAGCCTGATCTCCAGTGCAGCGGCAGAGATGTATCCCTGACGCTGCAAGAAGGGCTGGACGTACCGGTACATCCATAGGGGATACTTGGAATGCGTTTTTTGGATGCTCAGGAATGTCCATAGGGGATTGAAGGGGTTAATTTTAGATTGTATGTCAACGTCAATTGTTGCAATAAAGGTTTTCCACACCTCAAAGAGTCTCTGAGATTTTTTCTCTTTGTAAAGCGAAGTATCCAGCCAGGCCATACGAAAAAGATAATATAACTTAACTTTGAACAGTGTCTCCCTAGCAGCCGCCAAGATAATATGTGTAAGTTTGCTATGGTGTGGTAAAGGGGCCTGTGTAACACCCAACACCGCCAACTGTGGGGAGAGTGTAGTCAAAGGACATTCCAAATGCAAACCAAACTCCTTCACCTTCTCCCAAAAGGTTTGAATGACTGGGCAGGCCCACATACAACTATAAAGATTATCCTCAAGACTGTGACATTTAGGACAGTCTGCATTTTCCCGGAAACCCATTGCTTATCCTGTCATATACATACAATACATTGCGTTACCTAGATTTCTGCTTGTGGTGTCTTTGTTTGTATAATCATGCATCGTGGGTTACAGACCGAACCCCAAGTATTCCCTGCACATGGGCTCCTATCCGACCTGATTACCCGAGTCCTGACACTGGTATAACAATCTCGGAAAACTGATCATTTTTAAGAGAGCTATCCGACCTGAGAAAGTCAAATGAAGGGCTGTCCATGTCTTGAGTTCAGTTAATAGTTTTAATACCAGTGAAGTGTAGTTATGTGAATAGAGGGTAGATGGCAGTTTAGTAAGCTTAATACCTAGCTAGTCAATGGAATGAGGGGCTCATTTATATATCACTATTACATAACACCTGAATTAAAGGGTCCAGGCAAAAAAAAGCAGAGAAGATAGTCTTACTTCTTTCTCCATCATCTTAGTGATAGGATTAGTACAATGTTTTCTGACCACAATTAGGTCCGTATTACTGATACTTAAGCACCCTAATCAAATGTGGCCACGCCACTTTATCAAAAGAATTCGCTGCATCAGGCCCAGGGAGCACTCTACTATCAGCTAGCTCATGAGCTCTCAACATACACGTTGTGATAGCAGACCGCACCCCCACCACCAAGTATCTACCACGAATAAACCCTTTCTGAGTCGGATGCAGTACCCTGTCCACAAAAGACTGTAACCTATTTCCCATTGTAAGAAATTATGAACCTCTTACTGGGTTATTCTTTTAGGAAATGTGTGATGAATAAAGCACAAATACAAGCATATAGAAAAAAGTATATTGATATTGAATTAGGTCACTGTTACAAGTTGCGAAACATATAACATGCACAAAACATTTGATAAAAAACAAAAGAGATACTCAAGCACATTCTTGGGAAACCTCTCAGCTCACAGGCTTCTTCCGGACACCATCTTGCGCAGCTTAGTTCTGAGTCTCCTGACCCAGAACACTTCCCTTCACTGCGCTCGCTCTCTTGACTATTGCAGCCCTTAACTAGTCATTCCAGATTTCCTTTTACTTCCCAGAAAGTGGTTCCCCCTACCTCTCTTTCCAGAGATTTCCTGGATGACCCAATAATGTAGGAGATAGAGAGTGTATGTGAAAATACATCTTCTACTTCAGCTGTCCGACCCCCCTGGGGGTATCCCATCTCTGTTGGAACCATTGTTCCAAACCCTTTGTAGTGGAAATGACCTTACATTGTAAAACCATATATTTCAACGTACAGAAACCCAAATCTTCCAAAAACCCAAAAACATTTTGCATAAAATGTAGGGCTGCAACAACTAATCGATAAAATCGATAATAATCAATAATGAAAATCGTTGTGAAGGATTTTCATTATCGATTAGTCGATTCGATTTTTATCGATTATAAAAAGTTTTTTTCCAGAGCAATTGCTCTGAAAAATTCAATTCCTCCCCTTATATAATCTGACCTCAGAGATCGGATTATAACACTGGAATCCAGATCCCCCACAACGCTGCAGGGGACCTGGATTCCCCTCATTGTCAGCCGGTGGGTGTCCGTGTGATGCCCACAGACAACTTCCGGCTCTCCCCTCCACTTCCGCTGGGGCTCCTATGATGCAGCGCCAGCATCATATGATGTAGAAGCCCCAGCAGTCTGTCTGTGCACATCGTGCAGACCCCCACTGGCTGACAGAGAATCGAGGTCTCCTACAGAGGATCATCCTCTCTGTCAGCTGGTGGGAGTCTGCGCGATGCGCACTGAACAGCCTCCGTTACTCCCCTTCACTTATGCTGGGGCTTCTATGAAGCTCCAGTGAAAGTGCCTGTAAGCAACGGAGGTTCACAAAACACCAAGGAGTCGGGAGAGAGGCAGAGTGGTGTATGGAAGGGGGAGGAGGCAGAGGGGTTCAAATAGGGAATGGTCATACCGAGACCATCCGGTTCGATGTCATATCCTCTCCAGTGTCTCCTCTCATTTTAGGTCTCCCTTGGCTCAGGAGACATAACCCTCTCATGAACTGGGAGACTGGTGTACTTCAGTTCTTCTCCTTGTATTGTACCAGTCACTGTCTAAAGACTACATCTATCTCATCCCAGAACTACTAAAATATGTACGATCTGCTGAATATTTCACCAAAATTGACCTACGCGGGGTTTATAATCTGGTGAGGATACGCAAGGACGATGAGTGGAAAACAGCATTCCGGTGTCGTTATGGACATTTTGAATATCCCGTTATGCCGTTCGGCCTGTGCAATGCTCCAGCCACCTTCCAGCATTTCATCAATGATGAAGTTGTTCGCACAGCCGGGCCCCTGCAGAAGTCTGCGAGTGGGAGATCTGCTGTTCAGGTAAGGGGGTGGGGGGTTTGATCAAGTATGTGTGATTAATGGAATGAATGAGTATTTAAATGTTTGTGAATGAGTGTGTGATAGCATGGATGTATAAGGGGGTGGGGGTGGTAGCATGGCATAGGGAGGCTGTAATCACACTACTATCATCCCCAGGTTCCAGCATGTACTGGCTGCCTTGGCTTGATGGGAGTGTGATTGCTATTAGCCGTATATATATATATATATATATACCTCCAGAAATGCATTTTAACCCCCTATATGCCACTCAGCCCCATGATATGCCTTTTAACCCCCTATATGCCAGAGAGGGTATAAAACATTTCTGGAGGCAGAGTGGCATATAGAGGGTTAAAAGGCACATCATGGGGCAGCGTGGCAAATAGGGGGGTATAAGGCATTTCTGAGGGCAGAGTGGCAAGCCTGGGGCAGATGTGCATAACTGGGGGGCAGGTTGGCAAAATAAAAGGAAATAAAATATATATTTTTTTCAATCATAGCTTTTATTAAATAATGAAAAGTAGTTTAAATGATTAAATTACCTAGTAAAACTTTTTCCTATAGGGTGTCTATTTCAAGGCTTTTTGTTTTTTCTAAATTAATGTCTTATATTCAGTAGTATCTGATCGCGGCTCCCAATTCACCTCTCAGTTCTGGAAGGCATTCTGTGAACAGCTGCATATACAACGGTCTATTTCCATGGCATTCCACCCTCAGAGCAATGGTCAGACCGAGCGTACCAACCAGACATTAGAGCAAAACTTACACTGCTTCACCACTTATTTACAGGACGACTGGGATCAGTACCTACCTTTGGCTGAATTTGCCTACAATAATCACATTCATCGCTCCATCAACATGTCTCCTTTTTATGCCAACTACGGATATCATCCTTCCATGCTCCCAGGCTCCCCCATGCCATGCGTTGTTCCTTCAGTTTCTGAACAAATCATCAAGCTTACTAAGACGTACAATATGCTGAGGGAGACACTAAGAAAGACTCAGCTACCACACAAATTTTTTGCCGATCAACGTCGTTCCGATGCTCCAGCATACCACCCAGGTGATGAGGTTTGGTTGTCAACCAGACACCTCCGTCTTGATTGTCCTACAAAGAAGCTGGGTCCAAGATATAGGACCTTTTCGCATCATATCCCCTTTGGCCGTAGAGCTCGAGCTACCCAGTCCATCCCGTTTTTCATATCTCCCTCCTTAAACCATGGACTGTGAGCCCATATCCTAATCGTTGCCCCAATCCTCCTGCTCCAATCATAGTCGATGACGTCAAAGAATACGAGGTCAAGGAGATATTGGACTCTCAACGTTACCATGGACGCTTACAATACTTGATCTGTTGGAAAGGATACGGTCCTGAGGATGATTATTGGCAACCAGCCAACATGGTCCACACTCCTGATCTAGTCTCTGCTTTTCACCATCACCATCCTGACCGCCCTAAACCTGCTAGAGTCGGAAGCGACTCACCTGAGTACCCGCCAATGGTGGGCACCAGCTCCCACACCGCTGCTGTCCTCACTGCTGATCCATCGGCTGCTTTGCCGCCTGTGTATAGACGCGCGCGCCCCCACCTCTCTTTGGGGATTCCTGAATGGAGAAGGCAGGGAAGGCGCATCAACGACATTACGCACGGAGGCGGGGCGACCCCTGGTGGTAGCTTTAAAAACCAGAACTGAGTATCACTCAATGCTCAGTTATTGTGCTTAACGGAACTCTATTGTGTCCCTATTGATCCCTGTTGCTGAAACTTGGCTTTTGAATACCGTTTATGCCGATTTCTCCGTTCCTGAAACCCTTGGCTATTAAATACCGTTTACGCTGTTTTCTCCAATCCTGACCTTTGGCTATTTATTTCTGGACTTGCTGTGTTACATCTGTCCTCGCCGCTGTGAGGTATCCTGCATACCGGGTTCCTCATCCCGAACCCTGACAGGCGCAGAGGCCAGTAATGGTGGGTGGGCACGTCGCCAGGAAGCAGTTCTTTAGTATATGGGGTAGGGGACCCCTGTGGCTTAGAAAGGTACTTGGCCACCAAACTCTGGGATAGCTTCCTCTGGGGCATTCACAAAAATGTGGATTGGAGTCAAGCCGCCTTAGGGGAACAAAATAAAAAATATAATAATGGGGGAGAGCCGTACCATGGAGTAATAGGGTAACAGCAATGTATTGTATGCAGGCGAGGAGAAAAAATGCCAGCATGAGATCAGCAGTTATGGAGAGCTAAAAGGTGCAATGATTTAAGACTCCACCCGATGGTACAGGATCCTAACAAACCTGGGTAGGAGCTCGATTAAAGTTCAGCATCCATTGTAGGCTCTGCCCCCAGAAGTCAAATAAAATGTGTTTAAAAAATATTCCATGGAATGTAATGTTGAAAGATTTTACTGAGCATAAAACCAACAGATTATGTTAAGCTTCATAAATACAATTTATGTTTTAAAGTTGTTGCTACGAATATTGATAGGTAAAACAAAAAGAATTTGTGTTAACCCTGATAACAGCAAGTAAGAACTTGATGTCTATACTTTAAAACACATTTTGATGCATTTTACACACTGTATACAGTACATACAGTGGATATAAAAAGTCTACACACTCCTGTTAAAATGTCAGATTCTTGTGATTTTAAAGAAAGACAAAGATAAATCATGCCACATTTGATGTGACCTATAACGTGAACAATTCAATTGCAAAAAAAGGGACAAAAAACCCACAATAACCTGGTTGCATAAGTGGGCACACCCTTAAACTAATACTTTGTGGAAGCACCTTTTGATTTGATTACAGCAATCAGTCTTTTTGGGTAGGAGTCTATTAGCATGGCACATCTTGACGTGGCAATATCTGCCCACTCTTCTTTGGAAAAGCGCTCAAAATCTGTCAGATTGTGAGGACATCTCCTGTGCACAGTACTCTTCAGAGCACCCCACAGATGTTCAATTGGATTCAGGTCTGGGCTCTGGCTGGGCCATTCCAAAACATTAATCTTCTTCTGGTGAAGCCATGCTTTTGTGGATTTGGATGTGTGCTTTAGGTTGTTGTCATGGTGAAAGGTGAATTTCCTCTTAATCTTCAGCTTCCTAACAGACACCTAAAGGTTTTGTGCCAAACTTGCCTGGTATTTGGATCTGTTCATAATTTCCTCCTCCAGCTGAAGAAAAACAGCCCCAAAGCATGATGCTGTCACCACCATGCTTCACCGTGGGTATGGTGTTCTTTGGGTGACGTGCAGTGCACCAAACACACCCTTTGGAATTATGGCCAAAAAGTTCAACCTTGGTTTCATCAGACCGTAACGCATTTTCCCACATGCTTTTGGGGGACTTGATGTTTGTTTTTGCAAACTTGAGCTGGGCTTGGATGTCTTTTCTTTGTAAGAAAAGGCTTCTATCTTGCTACCCTACCCCATAGCCTATTCATATGAAGAATACGGGAGATTGTTGTCACATGTAGCACACAGCCAGTACTAGCCAGAAATTCCTGCAGTTCCTTTAATGCAGCAGAAGGCCTCTTGTAAGCCTCCCTGACCAGTTTTCTTCTCATCTTTAAATGGATATATTCCTCCTAGAGGTGGCAATATTGAAAATGCCCTGAGAAGAAGGAAACTGTTTTGAATATACAAACCCTATACTACCTCAGCTACCTGAGATCTGGGTATGGATAACATCGTAATAAAACTGTGCAGTAAAGATGAGCAACTGGGACATTGTGTCTTGAAGATGATATGAGTAACCAGAATAAGGAATCTGCACACTCCAAAGAAACTCAGGTGCTTAACTGTGCCAGGAAGGGCCAGCTCCCCAGTAGATCAAAATAGATAAAGGCTCCAGGCAGGTTTATTAAAGGAAGACAGAAACAACGTTTCGACCTCACAATAAGGTCTTTATCAAGTTAATCACACAACCAAAAGTAAGAGTTTAAATAGCACATATCAATATATGGATAGCCAATCAAAAGGCCAATCCAATCTAGCACCATATGTAGCATAACTGATGATCATGCATTAACATAAGTAAATATTCAAAAGTATACATCCCATAATAAATGAATGATACTTGCAGATGTTAAAAGAAACCACTAACAAATATAAAGAAATATATTAAGATCCATATGCATTAAATAACCAAAAGGGAATATATTAATAAAATACCCATAGAGTATGTGCAATCAGTGTATGTAATAGGCACTTACAGAGATTTAACCAGTGCAGTTCCATATAAAAACAATCAGTGTTAATACTTCAAAAAACAGTGTGAATTAAGTCAAACCAAACAACCAAATCGACAAAAAATATGCCGATTAAAATGAGATAATCAGCATATATCATCAGATCACCATCTGTTATCTTAAAAACCAGAAAAATAGTAAAAAGACAATATCTAATGTGAGTGAATAAATAGTTATATGACACATACCGTGAATAAAACAAATAAAAGTCACTGGTTCTTATAATATAGATAAAGGACTTGAATATTTACAAAGACCAAAAATGGAAAGGTCATCATAAATTATGTTAATATACAATGGTATATCATAATGTGAAACAGTTGAATAAAGTGCAAAATAGGTATAAAGACAACCAATTCTAAAAGAGTTAATAAAGTGCATCAATAATAGAGGTCAGCGAAAAAGTACTCAAGGTGTAAAAAATTTGGTAATGTATTTTATTAAAAACAGTTAAAGAGAGAAGAAAGATTTTGCACAGAATACTTTAAGGTGACACAGTGCTATTAAAGTGTTAATGAAATCATGTGAATTATAAGGGTCTGAAACTAGTATAGGACGACATCAGCACATGTAGAACAAATAGAGAATAAAGAAGTTAAATCTAAAAAAATAATAAAAATTAATACAGAAAAATAAAAAAATAAACATAATTTAAAATAAAATCAAAATAAGAGGCATCAAGTCAAATTCATAATTAAGACCCCTAGGAAAGATGGCATCCAATTCTTTAATCCAAAACGCCTCCCTATATAATAATTTTTTTACCCTATCTCCCCTTCTGATAGATTCTGGCACCATATCAATAATTTGAAATTTTAATTGCGATATATTATGTCTCTTCTCTTTAAAAATGTGCAGGAATGGGGAGATCAGTAAGTGCAGTGTGTATAGTGGATTTATGTTTTGAAAATCTGTCTTTAAAATGCTGTGTAGTTTGTCCAACATATACTAAGCCACAAGAACATTTTAAAATGTATACCACGAAAGTGGAATTACAAGTAACATGATATTTAATTGTATATTTTTTACCATCATGAGGGTGAAAAAATGCTTTCCAGGGATCATTGAATGGCAAGAGACACAATTGTAGTAGGGTACATTACCTTTGTGTATTCGTGTGTCTATGGATTTGGTAGTAGAGATGTCAGCCTTGACTAGCTTATCACGCAAGGACGGGCATCTTTTATATGCCATCATCGGGGGCCAACTAAATTTTGGGATATTTGGAAAACTCTCAGAGAGAATATGCCAATGTTTATAAATTACTTTTTTAATGGAGCAAGATTGTTTACTAAAAGTGGTAACGAATGTGGGTCTAGGTTGTGTAACAGTCCTTTGAAAAGGGCTTAAAAGAGATTCTCTTTCCAAATCATTCACTAATAATAATTGTGATTTTACAACTTCCTCCGGATAACTTCGTTCATAAAACCTTTGTGACATCTCCTGTAACTGATCATTGACCTGCGTTTCCTGGGAGACAATTCTCTTGACCCTAAGGCTAGGTTTCCACTTGGGTTTTTGTCCGGCGTTTTTTTCTTGATGAAAAACGCCAGGAAAACTGCCAAGAAAACTGCCACTGCATTTACCTGCGTTTTGGCGTTTTTTCTGCAGTTTTTTCTGGCGTTTTAGCCTTTCTGTGGAAATTGCTTTTTTTGACCTTAGGCAGTTTTTCCAGCCTTTACAAGTTAGAAGTTTCACCCAGCTAAAAGGGATTAGGATAAATGGCAAGTATCTGCCCCTCCTGATGTCATTTACTTGGTAGACCCTTTTGTCTCTTTTCTGTGGTTTTTTTAAGGCATGCTTTATTTCGAATGTCTGCTCCTCTGGGAAGATTGGCCCCAAATGATGGTGCAAATTGTTTGCTGTTGCTTTTGGCACGCAGGATCCGGTCTCGTATGTTTGTTTGTAATGGCATGTTTGTTCCAAATGGTGTAGAATTCAATATGAACCAGTCCAGGACTTTGTTTTGTGTGAAACTGTTTGTTTCCAGCCTATTTCTCGTAGGACACACAGATACTGGGTCCATCCTCTGCATTGTAACTGTGGAAAAAACGCCATAAAAAACGCCAAGGCAATAAACCCACATGGCTTTTTCATGGCGTTTTTTCTCTCCCATAGACTTCTATTGGAGAAAAAAAGCCAAGATTTCTTGCAAAAAACGCCAGAGTGTCAACATGCTGCGATTTTGAAAAACTGCCACAGAGCCAAAAAAAGCAGAAAAACGCCAAACAGGACTGAAAAAACGCCAAACAGAAAAACGCCAAGTGGAAATGGCATTTTGCGATTTCCTATTGAAGAACAGCTAACATCTGGCTGCAGCGTTTTTTCACTAAAAAAACGCCAGGTGGCGCTATTGGCGTTTTTATGGGCGTTTTTAGCAGAAAAAAACCAAGTGGAAACCTAGCCTAAGGAATTGACTTTTTGGAAGTGATTTAAGTAAAGCAGGTGGATGAAAACTTGAGTAGTGTAGTAAGGTGTTCCTGTCAAGAGATGTTCTAAATAAATTCTCCAATCTACCATTCTTTTTGTAGATCAAAATATCCAGGTATGTAGTGGATGTAAAATCATAAGACATTGTAAACTTGATACTATCCGAACAAATATTTAGAAACTCAAAGAACATATCCAGGGATTCCATTGTGCCGCCCCATAGCAACAACAAATCATCGATATAACGCCACCATTCAGCGCATTCTTTAACCCCTTAAGGACCGGGCTCATTTTTCGTTTTCTACACTGTGGGACCGAGGCTGTTTTGACACTTTTGTGGTGCTTGTGTTCAGGTGTAATTTTCTCCTCACCCATTTAGTGTACCCACATAAGTTATATATTGTTTTTTTCAGGACAAGATGGGCTTTCTTCAGATACCATTATTTTGATCGTATCATCTTATTTACTATAAAAAATTAATAAAAACATGGTGAAAAATTGAAAAAAAACACATTTTATGACTTTTATTTGAAAAATCTTTTACTCACCTAAAAAAGCAATTAAAAAAACTAGCTAAATAGATTCTACTACTTGTCCTGAGTTTAGAAATACCCAATGTTTTTATGTTTTTTTGCTGTTTTTTTGTAAGTTATAGGGCAATAAGTACAAGCAGCGTTTTATGATTTCCAAATCTTTTTTAACAAATCTGGTCAGTCTGCCTCCATCTCCTCTTTGAAACATCTTTGAAGCCGGTTAACTCAATTTAACCCATTCAAACCATATATTTTTGAAAACTAGACACCCCAGGGTATTCCAAATGCTGTTATTTTAACCCTTTCCATGCACCACTTATACAACTATACTTTGTCAAACTTTGTAATAGTAATTTTTTTTATTTTTTTTTCCACACAAATTGTACTTTAGTTATAGATATACAGGTTCTGGTATATGTCACTATCAAACAACACCCCAATGTGTGTTCAGGAACATCTCCTGAGTACAGCGATACCCCACATGCATGGGTTTGTCAGATTGTTTGGCGGGTAAAAGGCTACTTTTGGGGCATGCGTAATTCAGGTGGTCATTTGGTCATTCTGCCTCCATCTCCTGTTTGGAACATCTTTGAAGCCGGTTAACTCAATTTAACCCATTCAAACCATATATTTTTGAAAACTAGACACCCCAGGGTATTCCAAATGCTGTTATTTTAACCCTTTCCATGCACCAATTATACAACTACACTTTGTAAAACTTTGTAATAGTAATTTTTTCCACACAAATTGTACTTTAGTTATAGATATACAGGTCCTGGTATATGTCACTGTCAAACAACACCCCAATGTGTGTTCAGGAACATCTCCTGAGTGCCCGACATGCATGGGTTTGTCGGGTTGTTTCAGATTTAAAATGCCACATTTGGGAAGTGCGCTTTTTTTCTCCATTTTGGTCAGTCTGTACCTATGCCCTATCTAGGCCACTCCAATTTACCCCATCAGCCATTTTTTTTTATATTAGACACCCCTTGGGTATTTGAAGTGCTTTTATTTTAACTCTTTGTTGAGATTTTTGAGAAATTTTAGCACTTGCTCAAAATAATAAACTTTATTTTTTATATTTGTTTTATTTTTTTAATACTTTTTTTATATATTTTTTACACATTTTGCTGGTACTGGATGGTTCATCTAGTGACATCACTGCATAATTATTTTTAAATGTTAGCACATTTTTTTTTATTTTTTTTTCCATTTTTTTTATTTTTTTTTAATATTTTACTAATCACATAGTGATTAGAAAGCTGGGCTCCATTGACTTGCATGGTTGAATGCAGTACCTGTATTCAACCAGCAAGTGGAGCCAGTTCTCTAGAGGGTCTGGAGACCATCTAGCGAACTTTTAAAACTTGTTTCCTTTACAGTGCGGCGGCCATCTTTATTGATGGCGAAGATCACCGGCAGCTGCGGCTGTGACCGCTCTCCGGAGCGTTCACAGCCCACCTAAAGGTAAGTGTTTGCTGTCGCTGGATGCCTCCTGATCGAGGCATTCCAGCGACACCATTTAAGTTTAGGAGGCGATCGTTGATCGCCTCCTAAACGCTTTTAAAACGGGCGTCCGCCGCCATACAATGTATGGCGGCTGTTGACGCCCCGGGGAGGGGCCAGACATGGCCCCCGATGCCGATCTCGGCCTTGCTGAATGCCTCGACATCGAGGCATTGCAGCAAGGCCGTTTAAGCGAAGAAAGTGATCCTTGATCACTTTCTAAGCTTATTTAATTTTTTGACGGTTCAGGACCGTCAAAGGTCATTTAGTGACCTTCTTGTTAGTGTTTGCCGGTCCTGAACCGGCAAAGGTCGTGAAGGGGTTAAAAAGGTCATTGGAGTAAATCAATTTCTCTTCCAGATCTGCTATATAAATATTTGCACATGTGGGTGCCACATTGAAACCCATGGAAGTTCCCTGGTACTGTAAATAAAATTTTTCCTGGAATAAAAAATAGTTATCCACCATAAGCAATCTCATCAGAAAGGAAAGGTTATCACCTGTGTATCCTAAATGTTTGAGTGCAATTTCTGAAGCACCCATCCCCTTGACAATGTTTAATAGATAAAAGGACACAGACGCCACTATGATAAGGAATACACATTGTCTTGATTAGATTATCTCCAAGACCTTAGTGTGCTGTGGGTAAACGATTAGGAAATAATAAAATACATTTTTATTAATAACACAAAAAAGGATAACATGGTGTCACGGAAGCCTCCGTGCCATGGGCTCCTGGAGGGGGCTGAGTGCCAGTCTCCGTACTACAGACTATGGGCCCTGGTAAAGAGTGCCATGTTATCCTTTTGTGTGTTATTAATAAAAATGTATATTATTATTTCCTAACCGTTTACATGCACCAAACTAAGGTCTGGGAGATAATCTAATCAAGACAACGTGTGTTCCTTATTTTAGTGGCATCTGTATCCTTTTGTATTGTTAATCCCTTTACTGCTCCTGTTGTATCTGGGATGCAGATTAAGGGGGCGGTTTGTATCCCAATATCTTGTTTTATGTTAATGTGTGTTTTGCTGGATATATCCAGCCGTCTATGTCTAAAATAAATCAGTTCTCCTCTTGTTGTACCTAAAGACTAGTCTTGCCTGGTTATTTGGGTACTGGATAGCGATATCCCTTTACTTTGCTTGGGGATATTGCCTACAGATTGCAGGGAATTATTGTCCTGAAGGGAGAAGTCGCTCCTGGCGGAGAGGGATAACCTGAGGTCCCTGGTCAGTCCGTCGCTGCATACTTTCTACAAGGTGCTGGAAATTCCATTTTGGTCTGTATGTACATGATGACATCACACAGTTGCTGCAGATTTGGCTGCTGCACATCCATTTTGGGAATCTCCCATTCCACCACATCCCAAAGGTGCTCTATTGGATTGATATCTGGTGACTGTGGAGGCCATTGGAGTGATGCGAACTCATTGTCATGTTCAAAAAAACAGAGATGATGTGAGCTTTGTGACCTGGTGCATTATCCTGCTGGAAGTAGCCATCAGAAGATGGTTACACTGTGGTCATAAAGGGATGGACATGGTCAGTAACAATACTCGGGTAGGCTGTCACGTTTAAACAATGCTCAATTGGTACTACGGGGCCCAAAGTGTGCCCAGAAAATATCCCCCTCACCATTACACCACCACCAGTCTGAACTGTTGATACAAGGCTGGATGGATCCATGCTTTCATGTTGTTTATGCCAATGTCTGATCCAGCCATCTGGAATCAAGATTCATCAGACCAGGCAACACTTTTTCAGTCTTCCATTGTCCAATTTTGGTGAGTCCATGTGAATTGTAGCCTCAGTTTCCTGTTCTTAGCTGACAGGAGTGGCACCCGGTTTGGTCGTTAACGCCCAATTGGCTTGAGGAGCCAATGACATGCACGTTGCCAATGGCAATGTCTATCAATGTTGCTGCTTGTAGTGATTTCTGCCTCTCTCTGCTTCAAAGTGATTGGAGATGCAAAGAAGACTGTGCTAACAACTTTTTTAATTTTATAAATGTGGATGTTTAACTGCTGGATCATTTTATTTTAACGTGATCAGCAGTCTTTGTATAACTACCTTTTTTTTAAACTTAAAAATTAATTTACATTTAGGATTTGTGGGGAGAGGGTTAGAAGGACTTATCTAAGTGCAAATGCATAGTTTTGGGGTAAACAAATACCGTATTGGCCCGAATATAGGCCGCACTTTTTCTCCCCACTTTAATCCTTTAAATGCAGTCCCGGGCGCCGGGCAGGCAGCGGGGTTAGGATACAGATCCCCCGCAGCGGTGCAGGGGACCTGTATCCTACTCTCTGATTCGCTCAGACAGCCTTCCCTGCCAGCACTTCCCACAGGGGGACTGCCGACATGGGGGATTGTCTAAGTGCATCACGCTTCCGCTGCCAGCACGTCTGCACGATGTGCTTTAACAATCTCCCTTGCCGGGAATTCCCATGGGGGGAGTCCTGGCAAGGGAGATTTTAAAGCACATCTTGCAGACATGCCGGCAGTGGAGGTTGTTTATGCTCGCATCGCCGCTGCATGTCTGCGCAAAAAATCTTCCTTGCTGGTACTTCCCATGGCGGAAGTGCCGGCACCGGAAGTTGAATACGCGTGACTGCTTAAACCCATAGCAAGGTGACGAACAAGAAGAACCAAATAACCCCACCCAAACCCCCCGAAATAAAGACACTGAACACCATTGAGTGGGATAGGGCATTTGGCCACAGCTTTATTAAACCATTCCCCAGGCCAGCGGAACCAAACATACACATCTGAAAACAACCTGCCAGCTGCTGAGCGCTAGGCCCAACAGGCAGTTAAATTACCACCGATTGTACCAAGAGTCCCAGCCCTGCGGGTGCCATGAGCCGCCCGCAGGACACGCCTCCCCAAGCCCGCTATGGGCAAATGATCCAGGTTGCCTGAAATTACCGCGCTGGCCAGGGGGACCCGGACCAGAGACCACTATGGGCCGGGAAGCGCCCCCCCCGCCGACAGCGCCCTTTCAATGCCCGACTGAAGACCCAAATTAAAAATGTCAAGGCCAATAGAATTCAGATGAACACCATCCTTACGCATGAGGTTACGATTATCACCCTCCAGCTCTCTATGACGAACCACCACGCCACCTATACTGGAAACAAATTTCGAGACAGAATGATTAAGCTTCCTACGACACCTCTCTAATGACTTAAGCTTAGGATCATTAGACCATACCGGGCGAGGAACGACCTCGGACCAGACTAGAGTAACACCTGAAAACAAAGCACAACATCTGGCCAAGTCGTCTTTGATCTGATGAATAAGGGAAATGGTCTTAATCTTACCAATGTCATTCCCGCCGGCGTGAATGACTAAAATAATGAATTTAGGCGCAAACCTGTGCAATAAACGACACTCATGAAACAGACGATCCCATCGAAGACCACGAAAACCACGCCAACGGATGCGGGCCACGTCAAACGAAAAACCCAAATTCCTGCCGTAAACACGCGATTCCGCCCTCAGAGCTGCCCAGTGAATATAAGAATGCCCGATGATCCAGACCAATCTTGGGGGGCCTAGGAAAGAGAGAGACAACAATTACAGCAACAACTGAGGGCGAACATAAAGCCGAAAACGATCAGACCGCCACCTACCAATACTACGAATTTTACCCGAAGAAAAACCACACCTATACGCTTCAGTGGCAGCCCCTATACGAAAGGAGTGTGAGGAAAAATGACTAGGATCAACCCCAGCTACAGAGAGACAACGCTTGAATACCGAAGAAAACTGATATCGAGTCAGTGGGATACCATCAAGATGTACAAATAATGGGCCACCAACCAACGGCCTGACCCTCAAGAATGCCTCTAGCAACGCAACTGGACAGGACTCCCCACCAATTCTCCTCAAAGATACCAAACAACCACGACCTTGCTGATCGGTTTTGGATCTCCGAATTTTAACAACCAGGAGCCCGCCAGAGATGGAAACATCGTCCCGCAAAATGCCCCCGGGGGAACTCTTATTAACCGACACAAGTTCACCAATGCGAAAGGCCCCGAAGAAGGCCAAAGAAAAAACGGATTTAAACAATGCAAGCTCAAAAGCTGAATAACAAAAAGACGAAATATGACACAGAATAGACCTTAATAAGGACAATGAGACTGGTCGCCGGCGATCCGGCCGC
>VKOC01047767.1:0-12244 GCA_009364415.1 Spea multiplicata
CAGTGGGATACCATCAAGATGTACAAATAATGGGCCACCAACCAACGGCCTGACCCTCAAGAATGCCTCTAGCAATGCAACTGGACAGGACTCCCCACCAATTCTCCTTCTCCTCAAAGATACCAAACAACCACGACCTTGCTGATCGGCTTTGGATCTCCGAATTTTAACAACCAGGAGCCCGCCAGAGATGGAAACATCGTCCCGCAAAATGCCCCCGGGGGAACTCTTATTAACCGACACAAGTTCACCAATGCGAAAGGCCCCGAAGAAGGCCAAAGAAAAAACGGATTTAAACAATGCAAGTTCAAAAGCTTAATAACAAAAAGACGAAATATGACACAGTATAGACCTTAATAAGGACAATGAGACTGGTCGCCGGCGATCCGGCCGCTTACCCCTCTTCCAACCTTTTATGATTTTACGAATCACAAAGTCCTTGGTAACATCATGCCACCCTAAGGCTTGAAACAAAAAGGATAAAGCAGACAAGTCACGTGCAGCAGACGAACCCGAAAGACCCGACATTCGTAAATTCTCGAGATAACACAAAGTGGCCCGCATCCTACCGTCATTATCCCGAAAACTGGAACGATTCTCCGCGAAAAGCCACCAAGACTTCCACACCTTGCAATAAGCCCGGATCGACTGTGACGACAACGATCTACCCAAGAGCTTCAGGAGGCCTGAGAAACGAGGGTCCATAAGTGCGTGGGGCAAGGAAGACCGGACACCGCTGCTGAAGGAGCCACCTCCCGAAAACGACTGAACTGCAAACGAGACAATGAGTCCGCAATGACATTTGAAACTCCGGGAATATGCCTAGCCTTCACCCAGATGTTGAATTGGAGACAGCGAAGAACTAAGTGACGCAACAAAGCCAACACCGGGAGTGAGCTGGAGGAACGATTGATAACGTGAACGACGCTCATGTTATCTGTCCTGAATACTACACGCCGATCAGCGAGTTCATGACCCCACAGCTCAACGGCAACAACAATAGGAAATAGCTCCAAAAGAGTTAAATTGCGTCGCAAATCTGAAGCAACCCAATCAGCAGGCCACTCATGTGCACACCACTGACCTTGGAAATATGCTCCGAATCCGATGGAGCCGGAGGCATCAGTGTAAAGCTCAAGCTCTGAGCAAAAGCACTCTGCCTGCTGCCAACAAGTCTGCCCATTGTACTGATCCAAAAAGGTGCGCCACACAGAAAGGTCTTCCTTGACGGCCCTAGTAACCCTAATAAAGTGCCTAGGGTTCCGCACACCCACTAACAATAAGGACAGTCTCCTACAAAAAGCCCGACCCATGGGCATAACACGGGATGTAAAAACCAGGTGACCTAGAAGAGACTGAACCTGTTTCAATTGAACCTTTTGAGCACCTAAAAACCTTTCCAATAGCTGAACCAGAGTGTCAATCTTAGCCTGTGGAAGGCGAAAAACCATTGCTAACGTGTCGATTTCAATGCCTAGAAAGGACATCGTCGTGCAAGGGCCCTCCGTCTTATCTTCCGCCAGAGGAATATGAAATTCCTGAGCAACCGAGCGGAATTCGTCCAATAACCGCTGACAAGCTGAAGTACCAGAAGGACCAACAAACAAAAAGTCGTCCAGATAATGGAGCACCGAATGAAAACCTGACCGGAGCTTAACAACCCACTCGAGGAACGTTGCAAAAACTTCAAAATAGTAGCAGGAGATAGAACACCCCATGGGCAAAAACATGTCAAAATAATAGTAACCCTGAAAAAATATACCCAGCAAGTGAAAACAGGCTGGATGGATAGGAAGGAGTCGAAAAGCGGACTCGATGTCCGCCTTAGCCAGAAAACAACCCGAACCCGCTTCACGAACTAACTCGAGTGCCCTATCGAAAGACGCATAATGAACCCTACTCTCAGCCTTGTCAATTCCATCATTGACAGAGACACCTGGAGGGTATGACAGGTGGTGAATGAGGCGGAATTTGCCTGGCTCCTTTTTGGGCACTAGCCCAAGCGGAGAGACTCTAAGATTGGCGAAAGGAGGGGAAGAAAAGGGGCCAGCCATCCTACCAGCCTCTACCTCTTTTTGAAGCTTTTCCGCAACTACTTGCTCATTCAACCGAACAGATTGTAGGTTTTTGGAAATGGAAGGGGAATCAGACGGAACAAAAGGGATCCAGAAACCTCTAGAAAAACTATCCTCCATCACGCCGCTTAGTGTACTGGGCGAGCCACGGGCGCATCCTTTGGACGCTCACCCGCGTCTTCACCCTTACCTGAGTCATCCTTTCCTTGCTTACCCCCGGAACCTCTACCTTTTTTAAAGCAACGCAGTGCTGGGTGCGCTCCGCCACAGTGGGAGCACTCGTGACGGAATCTGCAGGAATTATACCATCTGCAATGGCTCTCATTGTAGAGCCAGCAGAGTCCCCTCTTGGAGGCCGCCGCCGCCGTTCCTGAGGCAGCAGCGGCGGCACCCCGAAAGGGCAGAGGCCTAGCAGGAGTCATAAGCAACAGCCACAGGTTGCCATCCTGCATGTCAAAACGCAAACCAGGACGCACCGCCATTTTCTGGCGGAACTGCTGATCATACAGGAACCAACACTGACCGCCGTAAACTTTGTAAGCACCCCAGATCATATCAAGATACGCAAACAACGAAGGACTCCGTTCTGGGAACTTTTCACATAAAATTGCAGAAAATGCAGAAAAACCCTGCAACCAATTACCGAAGCTTCTGGGAAGCTGTTTAATCTTATCCGAATCGTGACCCTCCGACCTCCGTGGTCTGTCCACCGATTCCCTATCAGGGGGAACTAGTGTCAGAACATCAACAAATTCCCCTCGCCAAATTTTTTCTTTAATGTCAGCAGGAATATGCATGCCCAAAGGTGACAACTCACATGCAGAAGCCGGAACAGAAACCAAAGGAGCACTGTCTCCATGACCTAAAACCGCTGAGTTACTATTAACAGCTGGACGAAGGGTATCAAGCCTGTCCACCACTGCCTTTAGCAGTTTAACCAGATCACTCCCACTACTCTCAGCCGGAACCCCTGGACAACTAGAGGCAACATCCCATGCCCTGTGCTCCCAAAACTCACCACCAGGGGCAGCTGCAGATGTGACAGGCAACTGAAGAGGCTCATGCAGATCATCCTCAGAGGTGTGGAGGTCGAGATCCGGATCCGGGTGTGATGGTCTAGGAGATGCCGACCGTCTTCTAGCCACTCTCGGGTGAGAGCGCCGCTGGGGGGATAAAACCGGGGCCATCCGTTCGCTAGACGGACGCCCATGCCGCGGAATCCCCTGTGACGTCACCGTGATCTGCGGGTGCTCCGTCTGCCTGCCAGCAGACGAGCTCTGGCGTCTGCCCCCTCGTGGCCGTAAAGGCGCATGCGCGCTGACGTCAGCCGCTGTGCGCGTCATCAGGAGCGACGGTCGTGGGCTTCTGGAACGCCCACGTCTTCGCGCCGAACTGCTTGAAGCGCGGCCTGACCTCGTGGTTCTCCGGACGGGCGATGGAGAAACTTCCTGGCGCGGCCGGCTGGCGGCCAAAACCGGAGGACTGTTCGGAGACTCGGCATCCTCAATCGCCTCCTCGGGAGCCACAGCCGAAGATGGCACACCTCCCCCTCGAGCCCGCCGGACCGGGCTTGGACTAAGACGTACCGGAGGGCGGGAGCGTCTTGTTCTTCGCCCTCTCACCGCGGGCACCACTTCTGCTGCAGCCGGCGAGGCATCCTCGCTTTGTGCCTGCAGCAACAGGTCTTGTAGGGACGTTCCACCATTAGCTGCAGCATATGCTCGCAGCAAGGTGACAATTTGGGTAGCGTCCATAGCAGGTACAGGAGTAGGCTCACTGTCACCTATCTTCTTCTGTTTGAAGTGTTTTGGGTTTTTTTGCAGGTATTAGAACCAAACAGCAGAACAGGAACTCCTGGAACGTCTGGAAGCTGCTGTTGGTTACAGGAAAAAAGAGGTAAGAGTCACCTCTTCACCTTCCTATAAACCCTGATAGCTGCAACATTGTTGCAGCTACCCACCAATGAGAGAGCCTTAATACCACCATGCATGGGCCAGCAGTCATGCTCCCCCCTCCCTATAGGTCCAGGGGGCCCCCTTTCGTGTTTAAATTTACAGGCATTCATAAATTTACATTGAGCCTCATTGAAAGCCCAACATACCCCTTTTTGACGCAACTGGTTAACATGGGCTGACTGAAATCTGTTCGTATAATTATAACGCTGAGGGAGCATTATGCTCACCCAAGTCCCCACGTCTTTCATCCCAAATTTTAGATTTTTATGCACCGCCAATTTCTGACGAAAAATCTCGTCATAATTGAACCATGACATTCCCCCAAAATTTTTATATGCTTCAAGGACAGACTCAAGGTGCTGAAATAAACCTGAACTGCTATCTTTATGTTTTTCACAGTATACGCTAGAAAAAATACAAAATGCCTGCAACCAGTTATTAAATGACCGAGGGACAGGTCTTCTCCTGTCCTCCTCTTTATCCTGTTTACCCAGAAATTCTTTAGATGCTGGAAGCAGCGACAAAATATCGATATATTCGTTGCTCCAAATCTTTTCCTTTAAAGCTTTAGATAAATGAAAACCCAGAGGCGACATTTCACAAGATAGAGCCTCTTTCATGTTAACCTCATTAACCAAACATCTCTGACTGCTCACAACATTAGACCCCCAAGCTTGCGCTGGATTAGGGCCCTGCCATCCTTTAAGGATATCCACTAAAGAGCCCACCACCGCATTTAATTTGTCAATATCGCCTCTTGGGCACTCACCCACAGCCGCATTGACAGGTCCAGAGGAAGGTCCTGGTTGATCCAGCTCCTCCTGATGAGCAGGAACAGATGCAGCCAGCAATTGACGCCTGCATCCGGAGACCAGCTGACTCTGATGATCATCTTCCTCCTCTTCTTGCTGGTATCTTCTCTTCTTGCAGGGCTGTTTGCCTCGAACAGCCCTGGCAGCTTTGGAACGCCGAGATGATCCTTTACCCGGTCTACTTCCGGGTTCGGCGCCTTGAAATGACGTAGAAGCGTCCTCCTGATCCCGCGATGACAGACTTCTATCTCGCGATACCTGCACCAGACGAGAAGCAGCCGGAACATCATCACCAGCCGCAGACTCCTCCTCCGCGACGTCTCCAGCTTCAGCCATGACCGCAACAGGAGAAACTTCATCTGTGCCAGGAGCAGACGACAGACAGGACTGCAGCCACTCTTCAAAGCCTCTTCTCCCGGCCCGCTCGCGAAGACAATTCAGCAGCTCTTCCATGCTGCCACCCGAAGCCTTGCTGAAAACCGCCGCTCACCAGACGCAATTAAGGTCAGTGCAGTCGGTTAACGCTGCTCGGGGTAGTGAGCCTGACGCCTCAGGTACGGCGCTTATATAGCGCAAAATCCTGCCCAAAACATAGCGCGAGCTGTCCGCGAGCGCAACCAATAAGCATTGTCGTTAGGCAAACTAAGCGGCGCGAGCCGCCCCCAGAACATTCCTTACAAAAAGGCGGCAAAACTAAGCGGCACGAGCGCATGCAAAGCATAAACAAAGCTGTCCTTTGCCTGACCCCTGGAAAGTTAACCCTTTCAACATAACAGCTCTCCCCAACAACCACATGTAACCCTGTGCTATTTGCACAGGGTTTTTTCATTCTTACACCAGAACCTTTGTGATGTTGTAGCTTTGCCTAGCTCCCGATCCTCCTGTGTGGCCCATTGTGGCCTGTTTTTGTTGGAGTGGAAAGCTATTGTTTGAGCCATCACACATGCTTTGGCATATAGTTCGAAGTGTGGTACCCCCACAGGAGGTAAAGGAGAGGTGAGAGGGGGCACCCCTGTCAAGTTCCGTTTGTAATTGGAAAGGGTTGGGACAGGAAGCCTGTAAGTGAAACACATGCTGTGGGATTAGAATATAAAGCCATTATTGCACAAACCCCACCTGCTCTGTGTGTAGAAGGGATGGTAGTAAGGGTTTTATTCTATTAGCTAATATTTTTGCATATAATTTAATATCACAATTTAGTAATGAAATGGGTCTAAAATTTTGACATATGTCTGGAGGTTTGCCTGGTTTGGGTAGTGTTACGATGTGCACTGCTAAACTTTCTGTGGGAATGGTGCCTTTTGACATATATGATTAAAAAGGGAGGTAAGGTGTGGCTTAAGAATATGGCTAAACTTTTTGGTAGTTTGGTCCCGGTGCTGTGTGTTTTTTCATGGTTCTAATCGCTATGTCTACTTCTTGCACACTAATGGGTAGATGACTAGATGGGTTGGCTACTAATTGATTTGTATAATCTCTTAGTGCATGTGGTCTTCCTGCTGCCATGGCTTATTTAAGCTTTCTGGCTAAGAAGGTCCTATTCCCTTTTGAGTAGTATTTCTGTTTGAGTCTGGTTAGCATAATTGCTGTTTTTTGGAGTTGTAGTGCATTGAACTTTGTTTTGATTATTTGAATTCTTCTTGTATGTCATTGGAAGGGGTTCTCACATGTTGATTCTGCAAGTCATATAATTCTGTTTGTAATTGATTAAGTGAAGCCTCAGCGTGGTTTTTTGTATGCTAAAGTGAGACTAATGATGCGTCCTCTGAAATGTTCTCCGAAAAGTAATGTGTCAGTGCTGCTGCAACAGATGTGATGTGTTCTTTTGAGTCTAGTAATCTCTCATTTAGCCGCCATGAGCCCTTTCCTTTAATGGGATGATCTCCTTTAAGTTCCATCATGATGGGTGCATGGTCTGACCAATCAATATGACCTATTTTACTCTTATGTACTGATTGTATTGTGATTTTATCTGTTAATATTATATCGATGCGGGTGTGTCGGTGAGAATAAAAGGAAAAAGCTTTATAGCCTGGGTGGTTCACTCTCCAAATGTCGTATAACTGGTGTGATCAATAAGATCTGTCAGTCTGCAACTTGATCGTTTTGCTGTTAAGCCATACGGGCCTGTTGGGGGGAATGATGAATCTATTGTAATATCTAAAGGGGCATTTATATCGCCACATATTATTAATTTTCCTATTTTGTATTTGTCTACCTTGTCTAGAATCAGGTGCATAAACTCCAATTGACCCACGTTTGGAGTGCAGAAAGTTACCATAGTGTGTGGGGTATTATTGATTTGAGCATTTAAAATTATGTGTCTGCCCTGAGAATCTATGTGTTCGCTGATCAACGAAAATGCAATTTGTTTAGAAATTAATATGGCAACTCCCGGCCTTTTTGTTTTTGCCGTAGAATGAAAACTGATTGGATAGTCTCTGTGCTTGAATCTGGAAATATTCTCTTGAGTAAGGTGGGTTTCCTGTATACATAATATATGTGAATGTGATTCCCTTGCCTCTTTCCACATTAACCTTCTTCTATGTGGACAATTTAGACCCCTGACATTAAGTGAGATGATATTTAGAGTAGCCATTATGTTGTGTACGTAAGTGAGAGTGATCGTAGTTGTAGTCTACTATATGAGCCTCTGAATTGTGTTTTGTGTGACCTTAGAGTCCCGTGAATATATTCCCTTAATATTGTGTTTTGTGCTAAACCGGGTATGACAACTAACCTAAAAACATTTATAACATTTAAAACATTGTCATTAACAAAAAATACCCAGATATCTATATCTGAGCTTGATTTGTTATGTGTTTCTTCTATGGTGGAAGCACTAGGAGGGTTGGTTTTACCTAGCTGAGACAGTACTTCCTGTATCAGATTGTGTCAGGGTCCTGCAGGAAGGATTCGCTGCAGTGACTCACCGGAATACCCGCTACCCGGTACGGGTTCCATCGCCGCGGCATCCATCTTCTGTTCTTCCTCCGACGTGTGTAGCTAGGGGCGCGCGCGCGTCCTCTAGCTTAACTTTATTGTTCCCATTCTGTGAACACTGTGTGCACGCTCGGAGACTGTCCCGCCCCTAGGGGCGGGGCATAGCCGAGCGGCAAGTTTAAAACCGTTACTGTGCTTCCCATACGTACCCACAACAAAACTAGGCCCTAGATATATCGGGCCTTTCTCCATCTGACGCCTCATCTCGCCCTCGGCTGTAGAACTACAATTGCCAAGCTCCATGTCTGTACACCCGGTGTTTCATGTATCACTACTTAAACCTTGGCACGACAATCCATTCCTGGGCCGGCATCCCATTCCTCCCCCTCCTGTTTTGATCAATGACACTCCTGAATATGAGATAGAAGAAATTCTGGATTCCCGTTACCACCACAGCCAATTGCAGTATCTGATACGCTGGAAGGGCTATGACCCAGATGAGGACTCTTGGGAACTGGCCGCCACAGTTCATGCACCTGACCTAGTCTCTTCTTTTCATAACCTCCACCCTGGACGCCCCGGTTCTGCTAGAGGCCGGAGGCCTCTCGTTAGGGGGGGGATCTGTCAGGGTCCTGCAGGAAGGATTCGCTGCAGCGACTCACCGGAATACCCGCTACCCGCGGGTACGGGTTCCATCGCCGCGGCATCCATCTTCTGTTCTTCCTCTGGCGTGTGTAGCTAGGGGCGCGCACGTGCCCTCTAGCTTAACTTTATTGTTCCCATTCTAGGAACACTGTGTGCAGGCTCGGAGACTGTCCCGCCCCTAGGGGCTTTGCTCAGTGCTCAGTTATTGTGCTTCCCATACGTACCTGCTCTCTCTTGCTGATTATCTTCGTGTACCAGACCCGGCTTGCCTTGACTCCTCTACTTACCTACCCTTTGTGTACCAGACCCGGCTTGCCTTGATTCCTCTATTGATAGACCCTTCGTGTACCAGACCCGGCTTGCCTACGTTTATCCTTGAGGTTCCTCCTTGGCCTTGGCATCGAAACGGCTGCTTCACCCGTGTACCGATTTTTGGCTTCTCCTTGACTTCGTTTTTGGAACTTATTATCTATTCCGTGCCTGTTTCTCCTGCATACTGGTCTCCGCTCCATTACTGTTGTTGCTGTCCAGTATCCCTGATAGATGGGCAATAAAAATGGACAATGGACCATGGAGCGCATATATATGGGAAAAAAATAAACAAAAATAATAGTGCAATATGTAAACACTAAAAATAATATTAATAAGATGTCAGATCCACTCACAAGCGGGCTGGATAAAACAGACTCATCAAAGGATTCACTAGAATTTCTTAAACTTCTTAAAATCTTCTTAAAATCTGTAAAAACAAATGAACCAAGGATGGTGCAGTATTTTCCACAGAGGTAATCTAGGAAGTCTAGATACACTTACAGTTAGATGTGGCACATCTTTAGTAAAATAGTGTGCAAAAGCGTATATAGGAAAAAACTGTCCCAAATCAGCAAATGTTCCGGTATATAGTTCTCTCTCAACGCCTTTCGCCAATCGCTCATCGGCTTCCTCAGGAGAAAATTCAAGTGCTGTGTTTGTTAATCAAAAATCATAAGATCCATATGTATTCATTGGTTTAAATAGAGAGAAACTTCCGGGTTCCTGTAGCGTTGCGTCGTCGTGTCATCGCGTAACTGACCGTCATTGCCGTAACATACGGCGTTACATCATTACGCACAACGTGAAGAATGTATGACTAACACTGCGCGGCTTATAGAGAAGGAGGCAGAGCGTCGCAAATTTCCTGTGTTACACTTACCTGTCCGGCCGGGGTCCCACGGCGTTCCTCGCGTACGTCCCCCTCGTGTACTGACGTGCGTCCGACACGCACACGAGGGGGCGTGCGTATCGAGCAGGCACGCCTCCCAGCCACTGACAGCCCTGATCGGGCTGCCGCAGCATATCAGCAGCGATCGGAGAAACGATCCTCCGCTACATGCTCGCGGCACCCGACCAGTGCCTCTTCTGCCTGTGTGGCGCTTCCGCGTCGCTCGCGGCGGCAACACAGGCAGAGAGGACCTAGTGGTTGAGCCGCCGCTGGCATGCCGGCGGCGATCCAGTGTTCGATCGCCGCTGCATGTCCACGGAGGATGTTTGCATTACCTCCCTTCCCTGTGTGGCTCTTCCGCGTCATTCGCGGAACTAACACAGGCAGAAGGTTTTGTTTGACGTCATCTTTCCTGCTCTCCCGCCATTGGTTCTATTTAAACTTCCTGGTCCTAGGTTTCCTTGCCCGTTCAACGAGTCCATGTTATTGTTCTCAGGGTGTTGTGTTGCTCTTGCTTTCGATTGTTATCCACGTGTACCAGACATCGGCTATTGTTCCTTCACTACGCTCGTGTGCTGCCCGTCCCGACCTCGGCTATTGTTCCTTGACTACGCTCCTGCTGCCTGCCCCGATCCGACCTTGAGCTTATTGTTCTGGACTACGCCTCCTCGTGCTCGCCTGTCTCGATCCCCCCGCTTCGTGACCTATCTCCGCCACTTTCTGCATCGTGGGTCCATCACCTGTGGGGCAACCCACAGAGAAACCATCACGTTTGAACTCATACAGTCCCCTCATGCCCCCTTGATACTGGGGTTCACCTGGCTACAGCTGCACAACCCACGCATTGACTGGGACAAAGGCGAGATACTTGCATGGAGTCCTTCTTGTCACCGCCTTTGTTCTCTACCGTGCACACGGGTAAGCCTCGTACTGGAGATCACGCCTACCGACCCTAAGCTTCTAGTGCCGAAACATTATTGGGACTTTCTGGATGTATTTTCCAAGATACAGGCAGAACGCCTACCCTCTCACAGATCCTACGACTGTGCTATTGACTTGTTGCCGGGTACCATGCACGCACCTATCCCATGTCGGAGCCGGAAAATGAGGCTCTTGAATTATACATCAAAGAGAGCCTGGAGAAGGGCTTCATCCGACCCTCTTCCTCACCAGCAGGGGATGGATTCTTTTTTGTCTCCAAGAAGGAAGGCTCCCTTCGGCCATGCATAGACTACAGGGGACTAAATCGCATTACCATAAAAAAACGGTATCCTCTTCCGTTAATCACGGAGATCTATGACAGATTGAAGGGGGCTACGATTTTCACCAAGCTCGACCTGAGAGGGGCATACAACCTAGTACGCGTTAAGGAAAACGACGAATGGAAGACCGCTTTTAATACGAGATAAGGTCATTATGAGTACAAGGTGATGCCCTTCGGCCTCTGTAATGCCCCTGCCGTGTTTCAAGCCTTCGTTAACGACGTGTTCCGAGACATGTTGCTGTCCCATGTGGTCGTCTATCTCGACGATATTCTTGTATACTCACCTGACGTCACAACCCATCGTATACATCTACGTTCTGTTCTGCAACGACTGCGTGGGAACGGTCTCTATGCCAAAGCTGAGAAATGCGACTTCGAAAAGAACAGCCTTCCATTCCTCGGATACATCATCTCCGCTAATGGCCTCAAAATGGACCCCAGCAAGTTGAAGGCTATCCTCGAGTGGCCTATTCCCCATACCGTAAAAGCTGTACAACGCTTTCTGGGATTCGCCAATTATTATCGGCGCTTCATACGCAATTATGCCTCCATCGCAGCGCACCCATTATTGCTTTTACTAAAAAGGGGGCTAATCCCAAGTACTGGTCCGTGGAAGCCGTGAAAACCTTCGAGCGACTGAAACAAGCCTTCTGTTCAGCTCCCGTTCTGCAACGACCAGATCCTGCTTTACAGTATCTCCTTGAAGTGGACGCTTCAGAAAACGGTGCTGGGGCTGTTCTATCTCAACGAAACCCGATAACGTCCAAATACCTCCCCTGTGCGTTCTTCTCAAAGGGCTTCTCATCCGCCGAACGTAACTATGAAGTGGGAAACAGAGAACTACTCGCCGTCAAAATGGCCTTTGAGGAATGGCGTCACCTACTCGAAGCTACCAAACTGCCTGTTGTGGTCATGACAGGCCACAAGAACCTCCAATATATAGAATCTGCTCGACGTCTGAATCCTCGACAGGCCAGATGGGCCTTGTTTTTCACCCGCTTTAATTATGTCATGACATATCAGCCCGGAAGTAAAAACGTCAAAGCAGATGCTCTCTCCCGTCAATTCGATAGCCATCGGGATTTCATCCAAGAGGAACCCTTCATTCCACAAGCACGCGTCATCTCTTCCTTATCATCTGCCATGATGCACCAGATTCGTATGCAACAGGCGCACATCACCGCTTCCCAACGTCCTCCATCGGGACGCCTCTACGTTCCCCAGCGATTTCGTGATGGACTCATATAGCTATGGACTTCATTGTCGACCTTCCTGTCTCTAAAGGGTTCACTACCATCCTCGTTGTGGTTGACAGGTTCACCAAACAAGCACACTTTATTGCACTGCAC
>VKOC01047768.1:0-12854 GCA_009364415.1 Spea multiplicata
TCTGACCAATCAATATGACCTATTTTACTCTTATGTACTGATTGTATTGTGATTTTATCTGTTAATATTATATCGATGCGGGTGTGTCGGTGAGAATAAAAGGAAAAAGCTTTATAGCCTGGGTGGTTCACTCTCCAAATGTCGTATAACTGGTGTGATCAATAAGATCTGTCAGTCTGCAACTTGATCGTTTTGCTGTTAAGCCATACGGGCCTGTTGGGGGGAATGATGAATCTATTGTAATATCTAAAGGGGCATTTATATCGCCACATATTATTAATTTTCCTATTTTGTATTTGTCTACCTTGTCTAGAATCAGGTGCATAAACTCCAATTGACCCACGTTTGGAGTGCAGAAAGTTACCATAGTGTGTGGGGTATTATTGATTTGAGCATTTAAAATTATGTGTCTGCCCTGAGAATCTATGTGTTCGCTGATCAACGAAAATGCAATTTGTTTAGAAATTAATATGGCAACTCCCGGCCTTTTTGTTTTTGCCGTAGAATGAAAACTGATTGGATAGTCTCTGTGCTTGAATCTGGAAATATTCTCTTGAGTAAGGTGGGTTTCCTGTATACATAATATATGTGAATGTGATTCCCTTGCCTCTTTCCACATTAACCTTCTTCTATGTGGACAATTTAGACCCCTGACATTAAGTGAGATGATATTTAGAGTAGCCATTATGTTGTGTACGTAAGTGAGAGTGATCGTAGTTGTAGTCTACTATATGAGCCTCTGAATTGTGTTTTGTGTGACCTTAGAGTCCCGTGAATATATTCCCTTAATATTGTGTTTTGTGCTAAACCGGGTATGACAACTAACCTAAAAACATTTATAACATTTAAAACATTGTCATTAACAAAAAATACCCAGATATCTATATCTGAGCTTGATTTGTTATGTGTTTCTTCTATGGTGGAAGCACTAGGAGGGTTGGTTTTACCTAGCTGAGACAGTACTTCCTGTATCAGATTGTGTCAGGGTCCTGCAGGAAGGATTCGCTGCAGTGACTCACCGGAATACCCGCTACCCGGTACGGGTTCCATCGCCGCGGCATCCATCTTCTGTTCTTCCTCCGACGTGTGTAGCTAGGGGCGCGCGCGCGTCCTCTAGCTTAACTTTATTGTTCCCATTCTGTGAACACTGTGTGCACGCTCGGAGACTGTCCCGCCCCTAGGGGCGGGGCATAGCCGAGCGGCAAGTTTAAAACCGTTACTGTGCTTCCCATACGTACCCACAACAAAACTAGGCCCTAGATATATCGGGCCTTTCTCCATCTGACGCCTCATCTCGCCCTCGGCTGTAGAACTACAATTGCCAAGCTCCATGTCTGTACACCCGGTGTTTCATGTATCACTACTTAAACCTTGGCACGACAATCCATTCCTGGGCCGGCATCCCATTCCTCCCCCTCCTGTTTTGATCAATGACACTCCTGAATATGAGATAGAAGAAATTCTGGATTCCCGTTACCACCACAGCCAATTGCAGTATCTGATACGCTGGAAGGGCTATGACCCAGATGAGGACTCTTGGGAACTGGCCGCCACAGTTCATGCACCTGACCTAGTCTCTTCTTTTCATAACCTCCACCCTGGACGCCCCGGTTCTGCTAGAGGCCGGAGGCCTCTCGTTAGGGGGGGGATCTGTCAGGGTCCTGCAGGAAGGATTCGCCGCAGCGACTCACCGGAGTACCCGCTGCCCGCGGGTACGGGTTCCATCGCCGCGACATCCATCTTCTGTTCTTCCTCCGGCGTGTGTAGCTAGGGGCGAGCGCGCGCCCTCTAGCTTAACTTTATTGTTCCCATTCTGGGAACACTGTGTGCATGCTCGGAGACTGTCCCGCCCCTAGGGGTGGGGCGTAGCCGAGCGGCAAGTTTAAAACCAAGCACTGAGCTTTGCTCAGTGCTCAGTTATTGTGCTTCCTATACGTACCTTCTGAGTGCTCTCTCCTGCTGATTGACCCTCCGTATACCAGACCCGGCTTGCCTTGCTTCCTCTAGTGATTGACCCTTCGTGTACCAGACCCGGCTTGCCTACGTTTATCCTTGCGGTTCCTCCTTGGCCTTGGCGTCTAAACGGCTGCTTCACCCGTGTACCGAAATTTGGCTTCTCCTTGACTTCGTTTTTGGAACTTATTATCTATTCCGTGCCTGTTTCTCCTGCATACTGGTCTCCGCTCCATTACTGTTGTTGCTGTCCAGTATCCCTGATAGATGGGCAATAAAAATGGACAATGGACCATGGAGCGCATATATATGGGAAAAAAATAAACAAAAATAATAGTGCAATATGTAAACACTAAAAATAATATTAATAAGATGTCAGATCCACTCACAAGCGGGCTGGATAAAACAGACTCATCAAAGGATTCACTAGAATTTCTTAAACTTCTTAAAATCTTCTTAAAATCTGTAAAAACAAATGAACCAAGGATGGTGCAGTATTTTCCACAGAGGTAATCTAGGAAGTCTAGATACACTTACAGTTAGATGTGGCACATCTTTAGTAAAATAGTGTGCAAAAGCGTATATAGGAAAAAACTGTCCCAAATCAGCAAATGTTCCGGTATATAGTTCTCTCTCAACGCCTTTCGCCAATCGCTCATCGGCTTCCTCAGGAGAAAATTCAAGTGCTGTGTTTGTTAATCAAAAATCATAAGATCCATATGTATTCATTGGTTTAAATAGAGAGAAACTTCCGGGTTCCTGTAGCGTTGCGTCGTCGTGTCATCGCGTAACTGACCGTCATTGCCGTAACATACGGCGTTACATCATTACGCACAACGTGAAGAATGTATGACTAACACTGCGCGGCTTATAGAGAAGGAGGCAGAGCGTCGCAAATTTCCTGTGTTACACTTACCTGTCCGGCCGGGGTCCCACGGCGTTCCTCGCGTACGTCCCCCTCGTGTACTGACGTGCGTCCGACACGCACACGAGGGGGCGTGCGTATCGAGCAGGCACGCCTCCCAGCCACTGACAGCCCTGATCGGGCTGCCGCAGCATATCAGCAGCGATCGGAGAAACGATCCTCCGCTACATGCTCGCGGCACCCGACCAGTGCCTCTTCTGCCTGTGTGGCGCTTCCGCGTCGCTCGCGGCGGCAACACAGGCAGAGAGGACCTAGTGGTTGAGCCGCCGCTGGCATGCCGGCGGCGATCCAGTGTTCGATCGCCGCTGCATGTCCACGGAGGATGTTTGCATTACCTCCCTTCCCTGTGTGGCTCTTCCGCGTCATTCGCGGAACTAACACAGGCAGAAGGTTTTGTTTGACGTCATCTTTCCTGCTCTCCCGCCATTGGTTCTATTTAAACTTCCTGGTCCTAGGTTTCCTTGCCCGTTCAACGAGTCCATGTTATTGTTCTCAGGGTGTTGTGTTGCTCTTGCTTTCGATTGTTATCCACGTGTACCAGACATCGGCTATTGTTCCTTCACTACGCTCGTGTGCTGCCCGTCCCGACCTCGGCTATTGTTCCTTGACTACGCTCCTGTGCTGCCCGTCCCGACCTTGGCTATTGTTCCTGGACTACGCTCCTGTGCTGCCTGTCTCGATCCCGGCTTGTGTTATCTCGCCATTTCTGCATCGTGGGTCCATCACCTGTGGGGCAACCCACAGAGAAACCATCACGTTTGAACTCATACAGTCCCCTCATGCCCCCTTGATACTGGGGTTCACCTGGCTACAGCTGCACAACCCACGCATTGACTGGGACAAAGGCGAGATACTTGCATGGAGTCCTTCTTGTCACCGCCTTTGTTCTCTACCGTGCACACGGGTAAGCCTCGTACTGGAGATCACGCCTACCGACCCTAAGCTTCTAGTGCCGAAACATTATTGGGACTTTCTGGATGTATTTTCCAAGATACAGGCAGAACGCCTACCCTCTCACAGATCCTACGACTGTGCTATTGACTTGTTGCCGGGTACCATGCACGCACCTATCCCATGTCGGAGCCGGAAAATGAGGCTCTTGAATTATACATCAAAGAGAGCCTGGAGAAGGGCTTCATCCGACCCTCTTCCTCACCAGCAGGGGATGGATTCTTTTTTGTCTCCAAGAAGGAAGGCTCCCTTCGGCCATGCATAGACTACAGGGGACTAAATCGCATTACCATAAAAAAACGGTATCCTCTTCCGTTAATCACGGAGATCTATGACAGATTGAAGGGGGCTACGATTTTCACCAAGCTCGACCTGAGAGGGGCATACAACCTAGTACGCGTTAAGGAAAACGACGAATGGAAGACCGCTTTTAATACGAGATAAGGTCATTATGAGTACAAGGTGATGCCCTTCGGCCTCTGTAATGCCCCTGCCGTGTTTCAAGCCTTCGTTAACGACGTGTTCCGAGACATGTTGCTGTCCCATGTGGTCGTCTATCTCGACGATATTCTTGTATACTCACCTGACGTCACAACCCATCGTATACATCTACGTTCTGTTCTGCAACGACTGCGTGGGAACGGTCTCTATGCCAAAGCTGAGAAATGCGACTTCGAAAAGAACAGCCTTCCATTCCTCGGATACATCATCTCCGCTAATGGCCTCAAAATGGACCCCAGCAAGTTGAAGGCTATCCTCGAGTGGCCTATTCCCCATACCGTAAAAGCTGTACAACGCTTTCTGGGATTCGCCAATTATTATCGGCGCTTCATACGCAATTATGCCTCCATCGCAGCGCACCCATTATTGCTTTTACTAAAAAGGGGGCTAATCCCAAGTACTGGTCCGTGGAAGCCGTGAAAACCTTCGAGCGACTGAAACAAGCCTTCTGTTCAGCTCCCGTTCTGCAACGACCAGATCCTGCTTTACAGTATCTCCTTGAAGTGGACGCTTCAGAAAACGGTGCTGGGGCTGTTCTATCTCAACGAAACCCGATAACGTCCAAATACCTCCCCTGTGCGTTCTTCTCAAAGGGCTTCTCATCCGCCGAACGTAACTATGAAGTGGGAAACAGAGAACTACTCGCCGTCAAAATGGCCTTTGAGGAATGGCGTCACCTACTCGAAGCTACCAAACTGCCTGTTGTGGTCATGACAGGCCACAAGAACCTCCAATATATAGAATCTGCTCGACGTCTGAATCCTCGACAGGCCAGATGGGCCTTGTTTTTCACCCGCTTTAATTATGTCATGACATATCAGCCCGGAAGTAAAAACGTCAAAGCAGATGCTCTCTCCCGTCAATTCGATAGCCATCGGGATTTCATCCAAGAGGAACCCTTCATTCCACAAGCACGCGTCATCTCTTCCTTATCATCTGCCATGATGCACCAGATTCGTATGCAACAGGCGCACATCACCGCTTCCCAACGTCCTCCATCGGGACGCCTCTACGTTCCCCAGCGATTTCGTGATGGACTCATATAGCTATGGACTTCATTGTCGACCTTCCTGTCTCTAAAGGGTTCACTACCATCCTCGTTGTGGTTGACAGGTTCACCAAACAAGCACACTTTATTGCACTGCACAAGCTACCCACGGGGTCCCAGTTGGCGGATGTGTTCATCAGAGACATGGTTCGGTTACATGGTCTGCCTCTCCATGTGGTGTCGGATAGGGGTCCCCAGTTTGTATCTAGATACTGGAGGACCCTTTGCTGCAAGTTGGGCATCCGGACACATCTGTCCTCGGCCTATCACCCACAATCGAACAGCCAGATGGAATGCACCAATCAGACCTTGAAACAATACCTGCGCTTACACGTCAATGAACGCCAAGACAACTGGTCTTCCCTGTTACCCTTGGCCGAGCTGTCCTACAACAACGCTGTCCATGAATCCTTGCGTTGTTCGCCGTTTTATGCCGCTTTGGGATACCATCCCGTTGTCCTACCGCCGCCGTCCGCCTCTCGCGGTGCTAGCATTCCTGCCGGGTTGCCAGTATGCGTGCCCATTGGAAAGCCCTTGGTGACCAGCTGGTCAAGGCCCAGACCCGCAGCAAGGCTGCTGCTAAGCATCGTGCTGCGCCTCCTCGCTACAGGGTTGGCGACTATGTCTGGCTGTCCGCGCGGAACGTTGCACTCCGTCAGCCCAGTAGGACGCTTGGTCCCCGATTTCTCGGTCCCTTCCGCATCATCCGTCGTATCAACGAGGTCGCCATGTCCCTTGCTCTTCCTCCGTCCATGCGTATCCCCAACACGTTCCACGTGTCTCTCCTTAAGCCCTGCGTGGTTAATCACTATTCTGTGTCCCTTCGTCCTCCTGTCCTTGTCCGCAGTCACGAGGAACACGTCGTTCGTCGCATGCTCGACTCCCGTTGGCACCGCGGCTCCCTCCAGTATCTGCTCGACTGGCGTGGGTACGGTCCGGAGGAACGGACCTGGGTTCCTGCCCGCGCTGTGCACGCGCCTCTCTGTGTCTCCCGTTACCATGCCCGATTCCCTAGCCGTCCTGGTCCTTCGTGCCCGCAGCGCGCTCCTGGGAGGGGGGGTTGTGTAACACCTACCTGTCCGGCCGGGGTCCCACGGCGTTCCTCGCGCACATCCCCCTCGTGTACTGACGTGCATCCGACACGTACACGAGGGGGCGTGCGTATCGAGCAGGCACGCCTCCCAGCATATCAGCGGCGATCGGAGAAACGATCCGCCGCTACATGCTCGCGGCACCCGACCAGTGCCTCTTCTGCCTGTGTGGCGCTTCCGCGTCATTCGCGGAAGTAACACAGGCAGAAGGTTTTGTTTGGTTGCCATCGCGACGACGCTATTATTGCGCCGGTCGCGATGACGTCATCTTTCCTGCTCTCCCGCCATTGGTTCTATTTAAACTTCCTGGTCCTAGGTTTCCTTGCCCGTTCAACGAGTCCATGTTATTGTTCTCAGGGTGTTGTGTTGCTCTTGCTTTCGATTGTTATCCACGTGTACCAGACCTCGGCTATTGTTCCTTGACTACGCTCCTGTGCTGCCCGTCCCGACCTCGGCTATTGTTCCTTGACTACACTCCTGTGCTGCCCGTCCCGACCTTGGCTATTGTTCCTGGACTACGCTCCTATGCTGCCTGCCTCGATCCCGGCTTGTGTTATCAGATACTCTCGCCATTTCTGCATCGTGGGTCCATCACCTGTAGTGCCTGACCCGACGTAACAGCCTGGACATCATCTGACACCGTCTCTCCCCGGCTGTTTCCACCTACAACTCTACCACTACCAGTTAGAAGCATGTGGCAGATAATTTTCGAGAGAAGTCAGTTTTCCTCCATCATAACTTTATATAAATACATTCATCAATAAAGAAAATTTAAGAATATATAAAAAAAGTTTCTTGATTATTTTTGATGATCCTTAACCCCTTAAGGACCGAGCTTTTTCTTTTTGTACCTGTGGGACCGAGGCTGTTTTAATACTTTTGTGGTGCTTGTGTTCAGCTGTAATTTTCTCCTCACCCATTTAGTGTACCCACATAAGTTATATATTGTTTTTTTCAGGACAAGATGGGCTTTCTTCAGATACCATTATTTTTATCATATCATCTTATTTACTATAAAAAAAAAATGGTGAAAATTGAAAAAAAACCACATTTTTTGACTTTTATTTGAAAAATCTTTTACTCACGTAAAAAAGCAAGTAAAAAAACTAGCTAAATAGATTCTACTACTTGTCTTGAGTTTAGAAATACCCAATGTTTTTATGTTCTTTTGCTGTTTTTTGTAAGTTATAGGGCAATAAGTACAAGCAGCGTTTTATGATTTCCAAACCTTTTTTAACAAATCTCGTCAGTCTGCCTCCATCTCCTCTTTGGAACATCTTTGAAGCCGGTTAACTCAATTTAACCCCGCCAAACCATATATTTTTGAAAACTAGACACCCCAGGGTATTTCAAATGCTGTTATTTTAACCCTTTCCATGCACCAATTATACAACCACACTGTCAAACTTTGTAATAGTAATTCCTTTTTTTTTCACACAAATTGTACTTTAGTTATAGATATACAGGTGCTGGTATATGTCACTGTCAAACAACCCCCCAATATATTTATTTATTTATTAACACTTAAAGTTTATTGGGTTTACAATAGACCACGGCAAGACAAAATCAGCAGAGGTACAGAGATCGGAAATATAACAATGGCAATGAGAAGCGAAATAAGCAGAACCGAGATTCCCAAACACTCTCAGTACATCCTCACAAAATGACATGTGACATGTGAGAAGAAAAATAATAAACACCATATAATGATAGGCACAGAGATACGAAGAACACCACACTAAACAGAGAAAAAACAAAGACGCACATAAGGGAAGAACACACCAAGGGAGAGACGAGGAGGGGGGACGAGGATAGGATACTAAGAACTAGGCCGCAACCAACCGTCTGAACTATGAAGCCGCAGTAGCCTTGAGAAACCAAGGCGTACGTAGTGAACCCAATATGAAGCCCGAAGGAGTATGACCAAATTTATTTTGATAGAACGTAAGCCAGCCATCCCAAGTCTCCTCAAAAATATGCGGTGTGTTATCTGCAAAATGAGCCGCCCTCTCATATTGGCAAGTCTTAGTAAGAGAACATCATGTATAGAGGGGGGGGGATACAGACTTCCATTTCTTGGCGATACTAATTTTCGCAGCAATAAGAACATGCGCCAGCAGTTTCCGACGAGGGCCAGAGAGGTCATCCGGAAACATGTCCAGAAGCGCCAGTTCAATCGACCTAGGGACCTGGCAGGAGAGAAGGTGAGCACCAAGATCAAAAACGTCATTCCAATAGCTACGCAGGACGGGACAGTCCCACCAGATATGTGTCATCGAGCCCTGGGCACCGCATTGACGCCAGCACAATGGAGAAACCATCGGGAAGATGGACACCAGCGTGGTGGGTACATAATACCAGCGAAACAAAATCTTCCTATTAGTCTGAAAGTGGGTTACATTTTTGGAAACCCCACGGATCGTGGATAGAGCCTGAAACCAGTCGGAGACATCAAATGTGCGACCCAATTCTCGTTCCCACGTGACCATATAAGAGAGCTTGTCATCCGTACTGGGGTTCAGCAGAGCCAGGTAGCATAGCGAGATGGCTTTGGAGACCAGTGGGGCCCGAAGGCACATCTTGACAACAGACGTAGCCGGAGCATGTGATACAGATTTTTGCAGAACAGAGCGGAGCTGGAGGTATTTGAAGAAATCCTGTCACATGAGACCGAACTCAGCACATAAGTCCTGGAATGAGCGGACGTGTGATGAAGTAAAAAGCTGTGAAATCGACCGGATACCACTCCGGATCCAGGCATCCAGGGACGTGTGTGGCAGGATAGCCTTCACGGCAGAGAGAGGAGCATATCGTGAGGGCAGTGGCGGAAAAAGGAGAGAAAGTCTATGTTTATCGCAAAGAGCATCCCGTGTGTTTATCCCGTTTCATAGTAGGTAAGGCGTCCGTCAACGGTGGCCGCAGCGACTTAGGGAGCCATAGAAGATCTTCAATGCCGTAGTGTCGAGTACAGAGGGTCTCCTGATCAACCCAAGCCACCCGTGAGGCATCCGAGAAAAGCAGCATAGCCTGAGCAAGATGGGCAGCCGAATAGTAGAGCTGAACATTCGGAACTCCTAAACCACCAGAGAACTTGGGCCGCTGCAGGAGCTTCGTAGATATCCTCGGGCGTTTGTGAGACCAAATAAAGGCAATGAGGCGGGACCGAATGGACCGCAGGAAGGCAGCCGGTAGGACAACAGGGAGCGTCCGGAAAAAATACAGGAGCTTAGGTAACACATTCATTTTAAACGCAGTGATATGTCCCAACCAGGAAACTTCCAGCTTCGACCACCGATTAAGGTCCTCTTGAATCCAATTCCAGAGGGGGAGAAAATTATGTTTAAACAGAGTAGAAGTGCACTTAGTAATACGGATCCCCAGGTAAGGGAGAAAGTCCAAACGCCAATCGCAGGGAAAAGAGGACGAAAGCACAGTCACCAACGAGGAGGGATATCCAATATTAAGGGCCTGGGATTTGCTCCAATTAATTTTATAATAAGAAACTGCACTGAAGGAGTCCAGCAAAGCATGCAACCGTGGCAGTGAAGTTAAAGGTTCCGTGACTGTCAGGAGCACGTCATCCGCGTACAAACTGATTTTAAACTCCGTAGCGCGGGCAGAAAAACCCTTGATCTCAGGATCTTCACATATTGCGATCGCCAAAGGTTCCATGGCCAATGCAAAGAGAAGCGGAGAGAGAGGGCACCCTTGACGGGTACCATTGCATATGCGAAAAGATTTAGAAAGGAATCCAGAGGAACACACCTTGGCCGAAGAGCTGCTGTATATTTATTTATTTTTATTAAATCATAAATGCAAGGATATTAAGGTAAATATTTAATCCTCACCTCTTATGAGTCTGGAACCTGAAAATCCACTCAGTTTCTTTCTTCGCTAATTCTTGTTTCAAATCCCCACCTCTCCAGTGGGGGGAGATAACATCAATTCCTATGACCTTAAAATCTGTTAGCGAAAACTCTCTACATTTGTTGCAATGTTTTGGAACACTGTGTTTCACACTCTTATTACTCATACCACAGATGTTCAAGACCTCTAATTTTCAACTCTGGTGGTACGACCAATATATTGGATCCCACAACTACACTCAAGGAAATAGATGAATAAAGTGCCTAATTGAATAAATGCAAAAGCCAGCTCACCTCCCTATATATTCGTCTGCACGAATCCGCACGGACACGATGCATGGAATAAACACAAAGAAGAAGAAGGGGTCGATCCAGCACTTGAATGAAAAAACTTCCAGCTTTTATTTTACTTCAATATTAAAAACATAGTTCACACCTACGTGCACAATAGACCCGGAATCTGGACGCGTTTCGAACAGCACCCCGCTCTTAGTCATACATCCTTTACGTTGTGCGTAATGATGTAACGCCGTATGTTACGGCGATGACGGTCAGTTACGCGATGACGTGACGACGCAACGCTACAGGAACCCGGAAGCTTCTCTCTAAACCAATGAATACATATGGATCTTATGATTTTTGCTGAACAAACACAGCACTTGAATTTTCTCCTGAGTGTCACGGACTGGGTCCAAGCTGGTGACTGGAAGGACCCAGCGCGCCCGATGTAGTTTACAGGAGTCACGATGCAGCAGTGGAGTCTGGGGCAGGGCCTGGTTGCAGGGTGACCACACTCGCCCAGCCGTTGAACACCTAGGTAGTGCAGCCAAACACCAGCGCCCTGATATGGCAGCAGATGTAGTCCAGAACAAAACGAATCCTGCAGGCACCCTGGAGCAGGCATGAAGAATATCCCATGGATCACGAGCAGGATGCTGCAGGCTGGGAGAATGAAGGCTAAGCAAAGGGGTAATAGAGCAGACACATAACAAGCAAGGGAAAGGGAGACCAGGCAAGAAACATGATATAAGATATACATGAGAAGTGGCTAGAAACATGACATGAATAGGGCAAAGCATAAACAGGCACAAGACAAGGAATAAACATAACCTGACAAGACATACATGGTACAGGGCACAACAAAGGACAGGGAAGAAGGCAAGGAACACAGGGGAAGGAGTGAGGAGCCGGAACCCTCGGACGCTTCTTCCTTTAAGCAAGGATAGGAAATCTTAACTGGGACATGGGGAGAGGAGAGAGGAACCAGAATCATCAGATGATTCAAGGAAGAAGGGCAAAGGAACATAAAAGACAGACAAACATGAATACAGAAACTAGCCTAGGACTACAAGATAACTATTGGAGATTTTGTCACATGATATGGCCATAGTATGCTTAGCCCACCACTACGCCAAAGTACTCCAATGACGGTGGGTCCTAACGCTAATGCCTGCTGACAAAGATACAAAACAAACCAAACATGGAAACCAAACACATAGCACTGAGACATACCTTAGATTGCAAACTGCAGACTGAGACAAACAGAACACACAGGTGGGGCACACCTAATAAAGGAAGCAGAGCTGAAGCAAAGAGCCGGAGCAGAAGCAAGGAATGGAAAATAGAACAAAGCAAAAGGAAATCCAGGAATGGATCAAAGCAAAGCAGAGAAACTAAAGCAGGACAGATATGCAGCTCCGCAGCCTGGGCAGAACGTGACACAATCCCCCTCCGAAAGAGCGGCCTCTGGACGCGAACAGAAACATCAACAGAAGGAAGCCCAGCTCTCTAACGGAAGACTGAAGACACAAGTCGACCCAGGAACCAGCATACGTAGTCTGAAAAACGTAGAAGTCCTTCGATGACCAACACTGCCGCTAGTAGACCAATCTCCTCCAAAAACAGGAATCAGTATGTCTGAACAGGATTGAGGAAGTTGACTCTAGCTGACATTTAGTCCAAACGAAGGCAAGGTAGATAAGCCACTTGACAAGGCAGACACGGCAGGTAACCCACTTGCTGGGCAGACACGACTGGTACAGGTTCAGGGTCAGGCACGGGTTCAGGTTCAGGCACGGGTTCAGGTTCAGCACGGTTCAGGTTCAGGCACTGGGTTTTCAGTTCAGGCACCTGAGTGGTTTCAGGTTTCATGGCACGGGTTTCAGGTTTCAGGCACGGGTCAGGCTGCAGGTCAAGGGTTCAGAGCTCAGGCAGAGGGTTCAGGCACAGGCAAGGGTTCAGCAACAGCTTAAGTGTTCAGGCACAGGCAAGGGTTCAGGTTCAGACAACAGGTTGCCCACTTGCAGGGCACACGGCAGGTTGCCCACTTGCAGGGTACTCGACCAGGGTAGCCCGGATGCAGGCACTCATCCTGGGAGTCCACTAGTGGGGCATTGGCCGCAACTCAGGAAACCCTCTTTCAGGGTACATGGCAGGTTGCCCACTTACAGGGTACTCGACTTAGGAGTCCACTTACTGGGGTGCTGGCCGCAAATCAGGAACATAGCAGGTTCTGGAAC
>VKOC01047769.1:0-17716 GCA_009364415.1 Spea multiplicata
TTCCTGAAATCAGCTCTAGCACTATACCTCAACCAACTACAGGAAAAGTAGTTTCCTCAAGTGAGTTTAGCTCTACTAGTACAGAAGCAACAACCCCAACATTTGGAGCCTCTTCTGCAGAACCTGAATCTGAAACTACAACAGAGCACTCCACAACCAAGACTATTCCTAGTTCAACATCTGAGCTCAGCTCGTCTGCTGGAATCTCAACCGTGGAGATCAGCAGTGCTGTAGCATCTGAACCCAGTACATCAAATAAGACACCTACTGGTGAAAGTAGCTCTACTGTAACATCTGATCCAGTTTCATTACCTGAGATCTCCACAACTGAAACTACTTCTACTATTACAATCACCTCCACTTCTTTAGGCACAACAGGGGGAAGTTTTTCAAAAGAAATCAGCACCACACCTACACATGAACCAAGCCCCAGCAAAATAAGCTACATAACTGAAGAAAGCTCTTCTGTCGCATCGGAACCAAGCACATCACAAGGAAGTTCTCTTCCTGAAATCAGCTCTAGCGCTGTACCTCATCCAACTACAGGGAAAGTTTTTTCATCAAGTGAGTTTAGCTCTACTAGTACAGATGCAACAACTACAACATATGGAGTCTCTTCTGCAGAACCTGAATCTGAAACTACAACAGAGCACTCCAAGACCAAGACTATTCCTAGTTTAACATCTGAGCTCAGCTCATCTGCTGGAATCTCAACCATGGAGATCAGCAGTGCTGTAGCATCTGAACCCAGTACATCAAAGAAGACACCCACTGGTGAAAGTACTTCTACTGTACATTCTGATCCAGTTTCATTACCTGAGATCTCCACAACCGAAACTACTTCCACTATTAGAATCACCTCCACTTCTATAGGCACAACAGGGGGAAGTTTTTCAAAAGAAATAAGCACCACACCTACACATGAACCAAGCCCCAGCAAAATAAACTACATAACTGAAGAAAGCTCTTCTGTCGCATCAGAGCCAAGCACATCACAAGGAAGTTCTCTTCCTGAAATCAGCTCTAGCACTGTACCTCAACCAACTACAGGAAAAGTTGTTTCCTCAAGTGAGTTTAGCTCTACTAGTACAGATGCAACAACCCCAACATTTGGAGTCTCTTCTGCAGAACCTGAATCTGAAACTACAACAGAGCACTCCGAAACCAAGACTATTCCTAGTTTAACATCTGAGCTCAGCTTGTCTGCTGGAATCTCAACCCTGGAGATCAGCAGTGCTGTAGCATCTGAACCCAGTACATCAAATAAGACACCTACTGGTGAAAGTAGCTCTACTGTAACATCTGATCCAGTTTCATTACCTCAGCTCTCCACAACTGAAACTACTTCCACTATTACAATCACCTCCACTTCTATAGGCACAACTGAAGGAAGTTTTTCAAAAGAAATCAGCACCACGCCTACACATGAACCAAGCCCCAGCAAAATAAGCTACATAACTGAAGAAAGCTCTTCTGTTTCATCAGAACCAAGCACATCACAAGGAAGTTCTCTTCCTGAAATCAGCTCTAGCGCAGAACCTCAACCAACTACAGGGAAAGTAGTTTCCTCAACTGAGTTTAGCTCTACTAGTACAGATGCAACAACTACAACATTTGGAGCCTCTTCTGCAGAACCTGAATCTGAAACTACAACAGAGCACTCCACAACCAAGACTATTCCTAGTTTAACATCTGAGCTCAGCTCGTCTGCTGGAATCTCAACCGTGGAGATCAGCAGTGCTGTAGCATCTGAACCCAGTACATCAAATAAGACACCTACTGGTGAAAGTAGCTCTACTGTAACAGCTGATCCAGTTTCATTACCTCAGCTCTCCACAACTGAAACTACTTCCACTATTACAATCACCTCCACCTCTATAGGCACAACTGAAGGAAGTTTTTCAAAAGAAATCAGCACAACACCTACACATGAACCAAGCCCGAGCCAAATATTATTTTCAACCATAGCTATAAATCCAACCTCAACCAAAGGTGGGTATGTCACTGGGATTAGCTCTACTATAGTATCTCAATCAAGTACAGCAAAGAGAAGTGTCTCATCTATACCAAAATGGAACTCAACAACTGAAACTTACAACACCACACCACCTGAACTAAACAGAGCAAAAGAAAGCACCACTGTAGCCACTGAAACAAATTTAGTAACAGGAAGCTCTACAATCACTTTACCGGCATATATAAATATTACAACAACTGAAGTAAGCATTAATACTTCAAATCAGACATTCGGGACATTATCATCAGGACCAATGAATTTAACAATTCCGCCCTATACAAGTATGTCAACGCCTCTTGGGCTTGGAATTTCTGCCGCCACATGGGCTAAATCTTCAACTACAATTAAAAGCACAAAGAGTAAGTATTTTATATTGTATTGCCATAAACAATGTGATACATTGTATAACTAAACAAGGTAAATTTTCTTTAGTTATGTACTATAATAAAATCTCTGTAAAATAACAGGTTAATTGAATGGCATTTAGTAGTATTTATAAAAATGTGGAAGAACACATATAACATATCTATATAACTACCGATTAAGATGCTGAATCACATTAATATATCATAATTATGTTTAACAACTTTAGTGAGCTAATATTTAAAGTCAGTGTGAACATCCCAAGTTTTTTTATGCAGTCTTTATTCTCTAAGATTTTTTTTTCTTTCTTTCTAGCGCCGGTGATCTGCAATTTGTCGTGTAATAATGGCCAGTGTTACTTTAAACCTGGAACTTCTACTCCCGCATGCTCATGTAATATTGGCTTCCGCCCTGATCAGAATGAAATGATGTGCATAGGTTAGTTTGCAATTCCTAAATTAACGACCTTACTTCTTTATTCTCAATAATTCTGCAGCTTACAGTTTATCATAGGGTGTTTTCTTTAATTCACTAATGCACAATTTACAGGCATGCCACATGCTGATGTCACATCTGCTTCCAGAAGAAGAGGGGAGAACAAAGGAGGTGGAGGGACATTACTGTGGTTCAGTGGTGTAAAAAGTCCAGTTTTATATGCATAAAGACGAGACTTTTTCTATTTTATCTGTTGTTAACCAGTAAGAAAACCACATATATCCTTGAGCAGAAACAGACTTATGACCAACTGCTTACATTACAGATAATGATGAGTGTGAACAAAATGTCTGCGCTCAGCAATGTTCTAACACCTTAGGAGGATACTTTTGCTCCTGCTGGGAAGGATATGAGACAGATCAGAACAATGGACAGTGCACTAGTAAGTTCTTAATGCAGTTGTCCCTGGTGTTTGTAACTGTGCAGAGCAAGACACGTGCCCAGGTTGTTGACAAAAACAACAAAGATTATTTTTACATTTGGTATTTGCTATGTTTTTCTTTGTGCAGAAATGAATCACTGTAAAGACTCACCATGCAAGAACGGGTATTGCCGAAATGATATATATGCCTTTAAATGCAGCTGTTGGACAGGATGGGAGGGAAACCTTTGTGATACAGGTAATGTAAACTTCTAAGAGGAGAATAAATATTGCCCTAATGTGATATCAAAATAATACTGATGCATAGAGATGTTGCATAATGTGTAACTATGACCTAAGTTCAACCGGTAATAAACAAGGGACTTATAGTCTTAACCCTACAGGGTATAATTACGTATTATGTGATATACTATGAACAGTAAAGAAAAAATGCTGACGAGCAAGAGATGTCGCAGGCCCACATTGTATGTCTTTTCCTTGTCAGATGTGAATGAATGTGAGAGGAACAATCCTTGTAGTTCACAAGGCACCTGTGAAAACACCATTGGCTCATTCAGGTGTACTTGCAAAGCAGGCTGGACAGGAACAACATGTTCTGAAGGTGAGTATAGATGTCAGTTTTACTTTGCAAAAAACAAATATGCTGTATATGTCAATCATGGTGCACATCTTTACAGAAAAAAAAAAACCATATGTTGATTCTTTGAAGATGTTTTTGTAACTAATAATAGCATGTATTTAAATCAGCAAAGTTTTACAGTATCTACATCAGCCCTCTGAACATGCATATACACCAATTAAAAGTATGTTTTATCAATGCATTTACCCAATTAACTTTTTCCTGCTTTACTTGTTGTGAAAATCCCCTTGTGTTGTAATTGTAATTTTCAGAGTTTCGTATTCCTTACGTCCCCTCAATTAGAATGCAAAATACGGTAAATTGCATAAAATTGTAAGTCATTCTTGTTCCCAGAATACAGACTAACAAGAACATCTTGGATTGTTTTTTCCATTATGATTTAGATGTCAATGAATGTTTGGCAACTCCTTGCGTACATGGATCCTGCAAGAACTCTGTGGGAAGCTACACATGTGCATGTGACCCAGGATATAATGGTGTTCACTGTCAGATAGGTAAGAAGATTTTTTTTTTTTTGCATATAATTTGTTCACTGAGCCTTATCGTCACAGATATTATTATATGTCCATGGGTGCATTTAGCCTAAAGAAAACTACTGGGTTGGGTTTAGCATCAGACCAATCCACATCTACCTATATTTGTCCAATATCTATGTCCCTCTCATTATTTGCCTCGGTCCTGCCAATTGTTTTCCTTTTGCTGCCTTTTTGGGAGGATGGGTTAAGTTGTAACTTAATAACTATCCCATTAGCTTATGTTCTTTTCATATTATCACAATTATTATTTTTCACTTTACATTCAGATATTGATGAATGTCTGAGTAACCCCTGTCAGAAAGGTGCCACGTGCCAAAACTTGGTCAATGCCTTCTCCTGTACCTGTCCTCTTGGTTACACCGGCAGGTTCTGCGAGATAAGTGAGTTATGTTTTATGATTACCTATATATCTATCTGCCTAAATACTAAATTCATATACGGTATATTTTTAAATAATATGGCATTATTTCAGATATCAATGACTGTACAAGCACCTCATGTGCAAATGGAGGAACCTGCATTGACCTAGTGAATGATTTCTCATGCTTATGTCCACTGAATTATCAAGGGAAGACTTGCAGCATAGGTAATATTTCCCCTGTTTGTTTGTTGGTCAATGTATTGTTGTCAACGGTCATATGAAAGTACTAGCTTAGATATTGCAGTGACATAAAAAACTTGTGTATCAATATTATATTGTCTTTCTTCTAGATGTCAATGAATGTCAAACAGGGCTCAGTAAGTGCAGTCACCTGGCTACATGCACAAACACATATGGATCATACTACTGTTCCTGCAAGGAAGGCTACAGGGGAGATGGAATTATTTGTAGAGGTAAATTATCTTGGTTTAGTCTACAGATGGGAGATCAATGTAAATTACACGTTGGAAAATATCTTGATAAAACAATATTGTGTACTAATGTTAGCCATTCATTGTTTGTGACTAGGTTTGTCTGCATGCATGCACACATTGAGGTTGGCAGCTATTGATAATCTACAGATTATTCTTCAGGCCGTGCACATTTTTATTGTTGGTTTTTATACATGTTCATACTCTAACCACTTTTGTATTAATCAGTAACCAATTGGTGTTCGTGTTTTGCAGATATCAATGAATGTGATTCGAACATCTGCCAGCAGCAATGCTCCAACACTTTAGGAGGATACTCTTGCTCCTGCTGGGATGGCTATGAGATAGATAGAAGCACACAACATACGTGCAACAGTAAGATGTCCATTTCATTGAATTTCAGCTAATACAATATACAAAACGCTGGTTCTGTCCCAAGTAATACTAGACACACGGGCATTCTATTCCTTTTTTAAGAAGAAAATCGTTGCTTTAATATTGTATAATTTTGTGTTTTTGCAACAGGAATTAATTACTGCAAAGACTCCTCCTGCAAGAATGGACAATGCAGAAATGACATTTATGGCTTCACATGCATCTGTTCGGAAGGATGGGAGGGAACAAAATGTGATTTAGGTAATATACTCCTCTATGAGGACTATGAGGTCTTTCAAACATACTCTCTTAAATGTCATCAAAAAAATGTTTGCATTTTGCTAGAAGATAGTTGTCAATGGCTGTCAAATTGGTCCGTATTCTTCATTATAAAATTCTGAAAGCCATTCATAAAAAATAGCTTAGAACAGAAATGTATCCCAATACAAATGTACAAATATATAATATAATTAGGAAAAGTACATATAAGTGATTTCTTTCACTGGGAGAGAATACCAGAACATAAAACAAACGTGGAATGACCCAAAGATTAGTATTTTAAGAGAGAAGTGTAGATATCTGGCATTGTATTTTAGAAGAGGAGGTATTTTGAAAGCAGGAGACTTTGAGAACACCTGCTATTTAAGTGGTTGTCAAGAACAGCAATTATAAGATTATGGTTTTCCTTTTACATTCAAACAATTTAGAAACATGTAAGGTATAATTTACATTTTGCAGAACTTTCTTGATGTATAGAGTGAAGTAAAAATGTTCCTTGAGAACAGAGGAAGATGATGCTGCAGGCTGTCATTGTTTGTGCTTTCCTTGTCAGATGTGAACGAATGCATGAGGCGCAATCCTTGCAGCTCTCAAAGTACCTGTGTGAACACACCGGGCTCTTTCAAATGTAATTGCAGACCAGGCTGGGCTGGAACAACTTGTTCTACAGGTGAGTAAAAAAACACTCTCTTCACCACTTGTAATCTATACACAATGTAATTCAGCAGTTTGTGACTTTGATCATGTAAATTCCACCTTTCGTCTCAAAGTAGTTTCCATTGTGCACAAACCTAAAAATGAAAATATGCTTATATTTCTTTTTTATCGAATTTTAATGGATGCCATTCTCATTTGTCCCAGTCAAATGTTAAATGAGACATTTACTAATATGGTAAGAGAAATCATATGTTTAGTCGTTGACAGTAAAACTGACTGAGGATGTGGTCTTATACTGTGTATAGTGTTGTGTTTTGACTGCTGTATTCAATGTAACTCAGATATCAATGAATGCCTGTCCAGTCCTTGTGCATACGGAACTTGTGTGAACTCCGTGGGAAGCTACACATGTGTATGTAATCCAGGGTATAGTGGTATAAACTGTGAGATAGGTAAGTTTAAAAAAAACTCCTTTTATGTCCTATGTGTGCTATTATGTATATTGCATATCTATGTATATTTTTGCTTTTTAAGAGCTAACAGATATACTTAGAGATCTACAATTTACAGTATATTAAAAATTAAGCACGATAAGTGCATTTATATAATAAGTACAGTAGTCTCCATGCACATTTTCATCAAAATACAATAGATATGAGTACATTAGGGAGGAGTACCTAGAGTATTTGGCACCAGTGGCAGATCCTATGTTTAAAATGTAAATACATCCACAAAAAATATTTTTTAAATATTTATGGTCTCTCTTGTCAGGTTAAAGTTAGGAAATTATTCATAATATTTATTGTAACTACTGTCACTACTGTTGTTTATTTAAAAAATGTCCTCTGTGTTAAAAGAGAATACTCTTAGAGACTTAGACAAAGTAAACTACACTTTCTATGAATAGTGCCTGGTGTACATTTAGCACCTACCTTAATTTAGGCATTAAATAGTAGAATAGTTTTCCATATTTGAAATGTTCTGGTTTGCTAGTAATACTAACAAGTTAATCAAAATTTAGTTTATTAAAGATTACGCTTAAACTCGCAACATTGTTGTATATTATGAAAGCTCAGTAATAGTTTGCTTCTTATGCAAGAATAACTTAAGTGCCCTGCATAATGAAAATGATTTCATGAAAGGAATCTGACCCAATGAGGCTGTTCCTACAACCATTATAGTTTGTATAAATGTGCTGTTTTTACATAAAATCCAAGTATATTGAGTGTCACTGATCCATTGATTGCATATGGTTGGGAACAATGTGTTTTTAGGGAAACTTGTTGACCAAATATAGACAGACAAGGAGCAGCAATAAAATATAAATGTAATTTTGATTCTAATTTTAAAATTATGAGTTGATGATTTTGTTAGTTGTAAGAGTAACCCTTGGCTGTCTGGGTCCATGGTTGTGTTGCCAACCCAGTCCTCAAGGCACACCAAAGCTCTGGGTTTTATAAATGTTCCTACTGGAAAAAAGATGTGGTCATAACTTGATCATGCCTTGTTAGTATACCTTCAGAAATGAGTTGTTAATCCATGTTCTGCACAAAAATATAGGCATAATACAAACACACATATGAAATTTGAGTCTTGCTTTAATAAAGCCAATGCTCTTTCTATTCCTTTAGATGTTAATGAATGTCTGAGTAACCCTTGTCGGAATGGTGCCACCTGCAGAGACATGGTCAATGCCTTCTCATGCACCTGCCCCCCTGGTTACACCAGCAGGTTCTGTGAAATAAGTGAGTTATTTATTTGTGCAAAACTTAACATTGAATTGGCAAATTATGATTTTAAGCACTATTCATTGGTGCTTCTTCTTCCATTTGGTGCTTCCATTAATTTTTCATTTTATTCACAGAAGTGTGCATACGCTTAGCTAAATATTCAATGCTGTACCTTCTTATTTCAGATATCAATGACTGTACCAGCACATCGTGTGCAAATGGGGGAGTCTGCATCGATCTAGTGAATGATTTTACTTGCTCGTGCCCCGTGAATTATCAGGGGAAGACATGCAGCATTGGTAATTTTCCTGTCCATTTTGGGGGTCAAAGAATATATATGTTTGATATTTATTGCTGTGGATTTTTTAAAACTATTTGAAATAATCTGTTTTCCAGATGTTAATGAATGTGAAGTCGGACTCAAACGCTGCAGCTCCATGGCCACATGTACAAACACTTATGGATCATACTACTGCACTTGCAAAGATGGGTACACTGGAGATGGATTTACTTGTAGAGGTAAATTTCCATAAAGATCTTAGAGTCTATTAGGATCGTAAAGCATAGCTTGAATGGATTTATGTTACTTTTGCATACACTCACAAGAGTATTCTATAAAATAAAACATGGCACACCACATTTCTTTTCTGTTTGAATTGTGTTGTTGCAGTTGGATTATTAGGAGACTTTGCTTGTGCCCCTGAATACTGGGCGTAACAAATGATTTATCTCCACAATTTATTTTATCCACAGAGAAGCGTTTATTTGATTACGCAGACAGCTACAGAGTAACCCAGAGGATTAAGGACTTTACTTCGCCCTTGATCAATATTCCTACCGGCTTTCCTTTTGGATCTTCATTTTATGGCACATTATATGTAAGCAAACATTACAGGGTTACATTGAAATATTATATTGTTTGCTCATTGACATGTGATGAAGACATTTGTCCAGATGAAAAAATCCATTTAACATAGGGAGATACTATACCTTTTTTTTTGCAGTTCACAGACAATGGAGTGATCGTTTTTCGGCGTAATTCCTATTCTCCCATGTACACGTACAGTTATCCCTACAGCCGTTTCTACAACTATGACTACAATACACCTCCCATGATCGCTGTGTTCTGGGCAGATGCCGACTTTTCACAATCGGGGGAGTTATATTACCAGGTGAGACTGTCTCCTAACAGCATTTAACTTTGTGATGGCTGAAGATGAGTGGAAATTTGTTTTTAAAGAAAGTTCTGTGATTTCATGAATTGGGAGAATGTAACATGAGCATCTTGTTATACTCACATTTCATGTCTTTTATAAATGAATTCTTTTAACCGTCACAGTAGTCCCTTAGCTCTATTTTCTGTGAAGTAAGTAAATTAAAGGTTCATTAAAAGTATAGTCCCCAACATTTTTAGTACACGTTTTAGTTCGTTTTGTATGTGTTCCAATTATTCCACTTCATACAAATCAGGGCATGTATTGCTTAGTTGTTGGATTTAAAAAATGAAGTTTGCAAAACATCATATAGCATACATATGATCGGTTGTTCATTGATCTTTGGGAGATCTGCTAAATCTATTTAGCATGTGCAAAAATCCAGCATAATCTAGCAGCTATTTAGTTTGTTTGCAGGAAAGTTGGAGTTTAAACACATCAGCTTTGTTATATATTATTATGAAGGCTCAGTAATAGCAAGCTTTTTCTCCAAGAAAGGCTAAAAACCCTTGAGCCAGGGGAGGGCTGGCATCTTCTCGTTGAAGGGCAAGTACAGCTGAATGGTCCCCAGATCCTTGCCAGCTTGTTGCTGTTCTTCAGAAACAAGGCAGTGTCAAATGCTATTATCAATCCAATGCCAAGTTTGCCAGTTAATAATCCAAAATTTCTAATATGAGCAGATATTGGAATCTAACTGAAGAAATGCATCCTTAATTACTTATGTTGATGTTTTTGTTCTCCTTTTTTAGACTTACGACTTTCTAAGCTCTCCAGGAAGCAATTTCCAAACTGTACTTGAGACTGAGATAAAGAGTTATTTTAACCTGGACTTTACAGCTCTTTGGGCAATTAAGATCACTTGGGAACGAGTATCAGCCTTTCCATCCCAATACTTCTCTTCTGCACAGGTATGCTGATGTGATGTTCAATGTATGCCAAGTCTTTAGTAATGCTTGTAATGAGAATACACTGGTAATTACAATAAGATATAACTAATTTGTTTGATATACTACTTACAGACAAACACTTATCAAGCTGTACTCCTCACGGATGGAATCAATTCTTTTTGTTTAACACGCTTTGCGGATGGAGGGATGAACTGGCCGTACTTTGCACTGCCTAGAGAGTATCCACCTAAAATGGGCTATTTTAGGTATGTGTGACAGATTATTGTTTACGTAATATGATTAAGTCTCTGTTTGGGTGTTCCAGAGCGTTTCTGGGAAACCCCCCCGCCCAAAAACTTTTTTTTGTTCATTTTTTTAGTGGAGAATCTACAAACAAGGGCACGACAAATTTCCCAGCATTCAATGATCCCCAAACAGAGTCATATGTTAGTCTCCAGCAAAGATATACTCCAGATCAGTCTGTGGGATACAATACCAGTAAGTGTAATGGTGGTTTTGAGCACCTGTTACAGAGGAAACCATGATACTAATTGACACCTGAAGGTTGACACTGTTGTGATTAAAATACAAATTGATGGTGTGCACTACATGGGATTATAAAAGCTTTAGTATTTGCTTCACATGGACATACGGTAATATGTTAAAGCACACAGCACATTACCATGTTTCATTGTTATATACTTTAACGATGAGTGACAAAATATTAACATTTAACTATGTTGGGGAATATAACTTTGCAAGAAGCCCTCTATCTACCCCAATTTTAGCTTGTATTTTTCACAAGTTGTAAAATAGTGCCACAGAATTTGCAGGAGCTATATAAATAATTAGTACATTTTATTAGGGCTAATAAATTGACCTAGGTGTCATAACAATTACCGTAACAATATTTTTTCCTGCTCTATTTATCACAGATAAAAAAGGTTATTGGGCTTATCGACTGGAAGCAAACCTAAAGACCACCAAAACACCACGCCAGCAATGTCTGAACTGGTACTACAGTGAACCAAGCAGCAATTGGCAAATATTCACAAGACCGTGCCCTTGCTCTTATTGGCAGGCCATTTCTGATACCTCGTTCATCCCTTCCAGCAGACTACAAATGTATGGCTTCCAGGAGAAAAATCCAGGTCGGTGGCTACTTTCACACAGCCATTTGTATGTCATAAGAAACATAGATACTTGAAACCATTTGGCCCATCTAGTCTGCCTGTTATTCTGCATGTAAAGAATGAGACCTTAATCAGTCCTCGGTCTTAGATTCACTAGCTCTTCATACCTTTTAGAGAAGACCATTATTAAATAAATTACATTACAAATATTAGACAATCAATGTAGACAAATTTGTTCATGTAAATTATTGCATGATTTGTCATTTCCACAGGTCTATATAATTCATTCCAGAGTTTGTCTCGTTCCTGGTTCGGAGGAGGCACCAGATGTTACTACAATAACATGGGGAGCCTTGTGTATGGAGAGAAAGAACTATTCTTACCAGTTCCTTGGGAATATGATAACTTGTGGCTTTGGTGGTGGAATCCATACCAATATTACTCATATTATTACAACAATTACTGGAAAACAATTATTCCAAGATTGCGAAATCAATACACAGGTAGATTTATAATACATAGTAATGTTTTCAAAAATACATCCATCAGCTGTCTATTATACATATATATATATTGCTACTGAAATTAATGCAATCTTTGTCATTGTAATGGCTACATTATAGCCTAAATGTCATCATTATAATTTCAAAGTATTTTTATTCCTGCTTTTTATTGAACACATTTTAAGCAAGAGAAGGAAAAGTAGAATTTTCTTCAACCCTACGAAGTAACCTGTTAATTTCTTAATTTCATAGAGAATGAAGTGGATCCTTACAATAACTGCTGTAGGGATTCTGGTTCAACAACCCTATGTGCAATGTATAGACAAAAGAGACCCCTTGACAACTGTTTTGGATACATCCAACCACGTATAGGTAAGATCTGAAACACACCTATTAATAAGCAGTTTTGCTGATAACATATGGTGTCTTTTGCCGATATATGTTAGGGAACCTGCTGTGTAGATAGTCAATCTTGAATAAAATAATTGTGTTGCCACTTTAATCTGTCTAGGATCATAGTGCTTTGTATCTGGTGTTCCAATGAGTTTTTATATTCCCACCTATATTCTTAACATTTTGTGTCATGTAATACAGTCATATAAATCCAGCATTAAATAACTGTGTGTGTTTTTTTAAAGGCATTTTATTTGGAGATCCCCACATTTTAACACTAGACGGAGTACACTATACCTTTAATGGTTTGGGAGAGTTTATTTTGGTCAATGTAAAAGATGACAATGGAACAGTGTTCTTTAAACTTCAAGGACGAACAGCCAGAGCTGGGAATGGAAGCTCCTATGCAACAAATTTCATTAGTCTGGCTGCAGAGATAAACAGTGAGACAAAGGTAAAGTTTGCAAGGGGATTGATAAGAAACATTTGAATATAATGTTTTCTCAAAAAACATAAAACTAAAACCGACTATGGGCTATTTATACATGGTTATATGTCTTGTTTAGCAGAGTCCAAAGTGAATCTGCAGACCTCTGGTTATGTATCTTTACTATCTAATCCTGAAAATGACCCACATAATAATAATGTTTCATAAATTATGGATTATAATACCACAGCAATTAAAAATGTCAGTTTCATTAAACATGTTATCTATCACAGATTGAGTGGAATCTCCAGGATGAAAACTCAACGATTGTGAAAATTAATGGGACTGAATTTACACTACCAGGTAATTTCTTAGTTTATAAAGTCTTTCGACAACATTCTTAAAATCGAATATGAGGCTCTCAGATCAGTCTTAAATGAGATGTGTATAATATACTGTACTAAATAAGTAACACAGGGGGTAAATTTGACCCGTAGGGCTAAATATTATAGTACGTGTGTACGTGTGTGCTTGGTAGGTTCAATATACGGTACTAAATGATACAATATTTAATAATTTGCAAGAATAAAAAGAGACAGTATGGCCTGACTTAACCACATGTTCCATTTCTTTACTTCAGACAATGCCACATACTTCAGCAACATCACCTTTGAGAAGACAAATGCAAATGAAATCCTAGCTTCTTTTTCCAGTGGAATTTCAGTCACAGTGTCTGCCAAACTGGGAGCTTTGGCCTTTGTCATAATATTAGACTCCTCATACCAGAACAAAACCGAAGGACTTCTGGGTATGGATTTCTTTTTGTTTTGAGATGACAGTGTTATCATGGAAAATTATTTCTGTTTGTGGTGTATTCCTATTTGTATAGCATCACAATGTATTCTTGACAGTTCACAATTTAGCACCTTAAGTACAGCAATATTCTGCCACTAATTGAATATGTATTACCAATTACATAATATACTGTATATAAACAGTTAGCAATATTATAGTATAGAATAGTATAGCGACAGGGCTGTCTTTTACACTTGCAAAAGGGGCAATTTCCAGTGAAATTTTAGTTGTTCCTTGTGCCCCCTCAACAGCTACCACAACATTGTGCACCTTCCAGCCCAGACCTCTCCAATTATGCTCCCTCCATTGTGGCCTGGAATGTGGACTAATGTACAAGGGCCGTGGGGCCTATATGGTGTAATCTTGCCCAAGGTCCCATTATGTATAAAGACAGCCCCGTATAGATGATGCAGCAGTCACAGTCATAATGTTAGTAATCATCCACCATTAAGACAAATACAAGTAAAGTACATTGCATTACATTGTGTATACAAATGTCTGAATTACAAAAATAAATAAAAGTGATAGATATTGTTTTTATAAGAAATCCCACAATGACTACTTACTTGCCATATGGCTAGTACATAGCTAAAGTGTGTACACGCACACTTTAATAATGCTTTATGATTCACCTTATTTGAAATGGTTGTAGATTTGTTTTAAGAATGAAGCAATTTAGTGGGTGGAGGTAATCTGGAGAGGTCAGATAATCTGGACGGATAGTGTGCTTTATATTTTTAGAGGTATAGTATAATGAAGTGGGCATTACTTCTGATTTAGAGATAATCTCTAATGTCTTTAAGTAAAACCAGTGGCCATAAAATTCAGAGCTTTGCAGAGGGATGTGAGACCAATTGTGCTTGGATGCTATACAACATGCTATACAACTCTTTTTTATTTATTATTTTAGGTGTGTTCAATGGGGATAAAAAGGATGACCTAATGGCGGCTAATGGAACTCATCTGGAATATAATGGAGTGAAACCTCCCAATGAGTCCCTGATCTTTGAATTTGGAATGACCTGTAAGTACTTGTGTAATCCAGTGATGTACTGTAGGTGGCTGCACAACTACCCTGAACCCATACAAAAAATGCTATACTTTTCAATACATAACTAACTTTATTTGACCCATTACATTACATTTATTTATAAAGCGCCGGCCAATTCCACACCGCTGTTACATTCATAGAACATTTTATACACACATAACACATACAAAAAACTGGTGCAAAGGAGAAGAGGGTGGTTGAGGGGAGTGAGACAATAGGAGAGGACAGCTTGGATGAGGATGAGTTGATCTGCTTCTGATGTGTTCAAGCCATTTGTTGCCGATGGCTGTGATTAGGATGATGGTTGGGAGTACTGGGAAGGAATGTTGTACGCTTCCTTGAACAAGTGGTTTTTCAAAGAGGTTTTGAAAGTTGCGTACGAGGCAGAAAGTCTGACTGAACAGGAGGGGAGCAGCACGGGTGAAATCCTGAATACGGGAGTGGGAAGAGGTAACAGCAGTAGAAGAAAGCCGCAGGTCGTGAGAGGAGCGAAGAGGGCGGGTAGGGATGTATTTGGATAGGAGAGTAGAGATGTAAGGTGGTGCTGAGTTGTTGAGGGCTCTATAGGTCAGGGTTAGAAGTTTAAATTTGATTCTGAACGGTATGGGGAGCCAGTGAAGTGATTGGCATAGTGGAGTAGCAGATGAGGAGCGGCGGCAGAGAAAGATTAATCTAGCTGCAGTGTTGAGGATAGATTGAAGCGGTGAAAGACGGGAGAGGGGGAGACCGGTTAGTAGGGAGTGGATTAGTAACTTGGTGGTATCTTGTGTGAGGAAAGGGCGGATTCGGGAGATGTTTTCAGGTGGAGGCGGCAGGATTTGGTGAGGGATTGGATGTGAGGGATGAAGGAGAGAGCAGAGTCGAGGGTGACACCAAGGCAGCGATCCTGGTCTGTTGGATGGATAGTGGAGTTATCAACAGTAATAGAGATGTCAGGAAAAGTGGACATAGTAGATGGCGGCATTTTGGTTTTTGGGAGTTCGGTTTTAGAGATGTTGAGCTTTAGGTAACGGGACGCCATCCATGATGCAATTCCTGATAGACAGTCAGTGAGGCAGAAATATAGAGTAGGGTGTCATCTGCATATAGGTGGTACTGGAAACCAAAGGAAGAAATAAAATTTCCGAGTGAAGAAGTGTAGATGGAGAATATCAGAGGCCCAAGAACTGAGCCTTGAGGAACACCAGTAGATAGCGGTAAGGGAGAGGAGCAAGTTCCAGTAAATGAGACACTTAAAATACGGTTAGAAAGGTAGGATTTAAGCCATGAAAGAGCCATGCCATGGATGCCATGAGCATGGAGGGTTTGTAGGAGAAGAGAGTGGTCGACTGTGTTGAAGGCGGCTGAGAGGTCCAAGAGAACAACCAGTGAGAATTATCCTTTTGTTTTAGCTGTCAGGAGGTCATTAGTAATCTTAGTCAGCGCAGTCTCTGTTGAATGCTGTGGACGAAAACCAGATTGCAGAGGGTCAAGTAGAGAGTTTGAAAGTTTGTCAGTTGATTGTAGGTTAATCGTTCCAGCAGTTTGGAAGCTAGCAGGAGAAGTGAAACTGGACGGTAGTTTGATGGGGATATGGGATTAAGTAAAGGTTTCTTTAGGATGATGGAGATGATGGCATGAATGAGGATGGGAATACACCAGAGGACAAGGAGAGATTAAAGACATGGGTTAGGCTTGGGGAAAGCACACTAGAGAGGGGTGGCAGGAGATGTGAAGGTGCAGGGTCGAGGGGACAGGTGGGGAGGTGGGAAGACAACAGGACATTGGAAACGTCGACAGGTGTAACTGGGCTGAAGCAGGTGAGGATGGATTGAGGTGAAGAGGGAGGTTGAGGTACCATATGATTGGGTACCATATGATGGGGATGTTATCCCTGATGATGTCAATTTTGTTTTTGAAGTAGGTGGCAAGCTCTAGGGCAGAGAAGTTGGAGGGCAAGGGAGGTGCTGTGGGTCCGAGAAGGGTGTTAAATGTGGAGAATAGATGTTTAGGGTTATGGGAAAGAGATTAATGAAATGAAATTTCCCATTTATTGTCTTTGATACATAAGTGTTTTGAATGTTAGTTACATTTTAAATGAACATATATTTAAAATTTCTGGTGTGAATGCTGTGATATGAATCCATTCCTATGTTCCTATATTCCATGATACTTTAGTTATTAGTTGAATAAATTAGTCAAGAATTACTTTTATATCAGATGATTCAAGATGAAAGAAGTTATATTTTCATCATATAATGTGAAAACTATTGACAAATTATTGCTTTCTTTCACAGGGAAAACAACCCCTCTTAACAGTATTTTTATCTACAACACCACAAATGGTGAATCCTGGTACACCTACAACAACAACAGCTTTGTGCCCTTGTTTTATGATGAGTTACTTTTAACCAAGGATCCTGATACTGTCAAGAAAGCAAATGAGACCTGCAAAGGAAATGATGAATGCATTTTTGACATCCTGAGTACTGAAAATTTTGCAGTGGGAGAAGCAACATTGGAGACATTCAACACAGTACAAGAACAAAACAAGGCTATAAGTAAGACAACTTAAAAATGTATTGCCACACAAGTCTCAAGTACTTACTGTGATGGTGTGAAATTTTGGCAGTTTTATATTGTCTGTATTTGTTATTTTGATAGTGTGAGTGTTACTTTGTGTTTCTCATAGTTTAGGCATGGACAGATTGAGTACCTCTCTAGAGTGCCACATGTAAGCCTAACTTTCAATAGTTTCAGATGTCCTTAAACCTACTTATTTGACATACTGGTAGTTCTTGGGGGCATCAACATATACCTAGTTAAAGTGAAAAGAAATCAAATGAGCCTGAAATGAACATTGTTACAGTTCTGGGGGGGAAAGTATTCGTCTCATTCTCAATTTCTTCTATTTTTTTTGCATATTTCTCACACTTAAATGTTTCAAA
>VKOC01047770.1:0-40582 GCA_009364415.1 Spea multiplicata
ACCAGGAACCAGACGGACACAAAACGTAAAATGCAATCACCTTTATTGTAATAACAATAGTGAACAAAGCCAAATCGTGATCCAAGAGCATATACCAAAAGACAAGCCGGGGTCAGGAATACGGAGATCAGCAAAGTCAGGATCAAGTCAGGAATCAGGAGCCGGGAGGGACATCAGAGAAAGCCGGGTCGTACACAGGAATTCAGGAACACAGAGATAGCACTTGCAGCCACAAACAACACAAGGGCAAGGAGGAAGTGAAGTCTAGCTGCTTAAATAGCAAAAAGGGACTGGCTGTGGGCTGGACAATGGGCTGAGTCACAGGAGTGACAGGAATGTAGCCATGGCAACCCAGCCAGGCTGTATTAGCCTCCAGAAATGCAGCAGAAAAGCAGCTAGACCATAACAGAGGTCAAGCTTTGTACACTGGGACCAGATCTAAGGCAAAGTGGGAAATTACATTTGGGACTACCATTGATGGTTCAACTGAAAACACCAGGTTCAGGGAAAGGTGTACATAAGGGCCTCTATTCTATACTAAGACTAGCTTACCCACTTTTAGAGATAACCAGCCTTGTACATCTCTTCTTTTCATCTTGGGAATGTAAATATTGTGATGTTTTATTTTTTCAACCTAGTTCCATTAAAAAATGCTTGAATAATTTGTTCTCAAGGACCCCCCCCCCGTACATAGCATGATCACTAGGCTAGGTGGAAAGCTGTGGTTGAGGTAAGGGGGTGAGTGAGTGAGGGAAGGAGGGAGAGGGAAAAGGAAAAGAGTATGCATGGATGACTGTATGTATGTTAGAGTGTGTAAGTGTTTGTGTGTGAGGTCTGGCGTAACAGGGGCCTCTAGGGGGCTGTGGATGTGTAATTGTGTGTGCATGGATGTGTACTTTGTGTGTGTGAGCATGGATGTGTACGTGTGTGTGTGCATGGATGTGTACGTGTGAGCATGTAATGTGTACTTTTGTGTGTGTGTGAGCATGGATATGTGATTGTGTGCATGTATCGGCATAGATGTGTACGTGTGTGTGTGTGAGAGCATGGATGTGTAATTGTGTGTGTGTGTGAGAGAGAGTGAGCATGGATGTGTAGTTTTGTGTGTGTGAATATGGATGTGTATTTGCATGTGTGTGTGTGTGTGTGAGCATGGATGTGTAATTGTGTGTGTGTGTGAGCATGGATGTGTAATTGTGTGTATATGAGCATGGATGTGTAAGTGGGATGAGATGGAGTGTGTGATAGTGAGTATGAGTAAGTGTGTGTAATTTGTGTGTTTACATATGTATTATCTTGGAAAGAGGGGGGGCAAGAGGCAATGAAGGCACAGACTAGCTGTTGAAGTTTGGGGCAAGGGGGGAATTTTCTCATCAGGGCCCAGTGGTTTCTAGTTACGCCCCTGTGTGTGAGCATGTATTTATGTGTGTCAGCATTACTAAGCTGTTGGGAAAATGATGGTACTGGTAAGCTGTTTGGGCAAAACATAGGACTGTTTTGGGCACAAAGGTGGCATTGTTTAGATGGTTGGGTACAAAGATGGCGCTCTATGTATGGTGAAAACGGTGTGTGAATGTACAGTAACAGTTGCTGCTACACAAATCATGTTCACACCATAGACTGACCATGTGCTAACTCAACTAATTTGAGCTTCTGTGATCTTTCTATTATAGTTGACATGGATGAATGGCCTTGGTAAAAATGGTTGAATATCTGACATTCTTTAAGTTTTAAATTAAAATATCATTTTTCGTTTGGCAAGCAATCAATTACTAATTCCATTTGTTTATTTAGAAATAATTAAATGAATTTCAGTGTACACACTACATTTAAGTAGTTAACTGATTGATACAAAAACCGCACTAAAAATGTCTAAATGGATTTAGGTAAAGGTTGTCAGTTTAAAGCAACAAATGTTCAGGATAACTTGTGATAATTATATTAATAACAGTAATATGCAGCTGTACATACTTAATCCTGCCCTCGACAGCCAACTGTATTACAGTATGTATTAACCTGTTGGGATGAGGAAATTGCTGTTGCTAAGAGAGCTACAAATTATCTAAATGCTTCTATTAATTTTATCAAGGACAATGCTGTTATATCTGGAATACTGTATAATTTCCATTTTACTTTCATATTTTTATGTGGTTAGATTTATGTAGTTAGATTTAATGGCAAGATAATTTTGGAAGAGGTAGACAACAAGAAAACCTGCAATAAACATTTTATTGAATGTCTGATAGACACCATGGATGTCCACAAGCCATATCATGACCAATGGTGAAGGTGTATGGACTCTTCATATGGAATGGCTTTCTCCTTTTGGGAGCAGACAATTTATGCATTAAACATCTGTGTCTGTAAGTGCACTAGTGCAAATGGGTACATCATTGTCCAAATTATGGTCAAACATTAATAGGTAAAAATTCTATGAACTTTATGACATTGAACTTATAATGAAATGGTAAAAGCTAATAAAAACCATTATCAAAACAGTTCTGCAATAAGGAGGACATTACAAACTGAGACTACTTTACATCCAAACCAGTATGAGAATCATGGTAAATTTAGATTTTCTGTGGGTAATGATGCATAACATTACTGATCTGATAATTGCCTCAATTTAGCAGGCTACACAGTGCATCATAACCTCAATAGTTAATTGTTAACAGATCAAATTAACATACTATATGACATATGACATATACTATATGACATATATGACATATGAACTATATGACATATAATCTGGAAAAAGTGAGGAACTATTTATCAACCAACGATATCTGACTAAAATGTATTATTTGTATAGCCAACAATTCAAATGTATTTATTTTAGCGAAAAGTGTACACAAAGAAGTGCACAGATTAGAAAAAAATAGATAAAAACTTTTCACCTGGTAATCAACCATAATGGATTGTGCACATATGCTCTGCTGTTGTGCTGCAACAATACCATCTGGCAAAATGAATAGGTCTTCCGTATCACTTCAATACTCTGGGAATATTAAAGTAACTGTGCAAGTCCCTAGTCTGCACTGTGCAATTTGTACTTTTTGTCATTTTGTTCACTTAATGTTACTGAAACATTCTGCAACTGTTTCAACAGTAGTATTACTATTTGGAACGGAAGCCGTTACTTTTGCCCATTTGGATCCGAGAAAAGGTCTTTGTGCCTAATCTGTACCTTCCATGTAAAAAGTTATATCAATGAGTTATATTCCTGGCCTGAGGTCTTATTCAAAACTTCTCAGGTTAGGTCACCCAGAGCTCTCTCTCTCTTCTGAGAGAGTGGCTTCATGAGGGGGCGAGGATGGCCAAAATCTTTGTGAGGGGTGAAGCTTGTCCCAGAGAGCATTAAATAGCTTGGGAGCGGACTGGGAATTGTGTAAGGAGTGAGTGTGGCTAAACATCCCTCCCCCAAAGAAAGTGGAGAGTGACCTGGGGACCCAGAGGGCTCTTGGGTATGCTGACACACATTATAGGTACAATGCTTAATTCATTGTGTTACTAGCATAAAGCAAATGCATTAAACAGTACAGTGCCTTTAATAAAGCAATGTGGCAACATTAAGCAAGCAAAATGCAGCAATAGCCAGACTCAATCCGAATTTGAAGAAGGTAGTATGATGTAAATATGGGCCTTCTAAAATGCAACTTAGAATCAGGATTTTAAATGGAAGCAAACAGGAATTGTGAATAGATGTAAGTGAAGGACTGCCTTTATATAGCGATATGGATTAAGAGTAATTTGGTGTATATTTACATGTATTCTTTTGTTTCTATGCTTCAACATTTAAATTTATATTAGAGAAAAGAGCTTCACTGCAAATAATTACTTCTGCATTTTTTTTTAGTTTTAAATGGAAACTGGCTTAATCAATGACTATCACTATTTATGTAATAAAAGAGGAATAAGTAACTCAAGGACAAATGTTGCCATGGTCAGGACTGGGGAAGGCAGGAATGGTCTGGAAACAAGCCAAGATCAGGAACACAAAGACAGACAAGATAAACCCAATATGCACTAGGTACTATCACAGACAATATTCACCTGTGTTCTGAGGGATTAAATAGCCCTCCAATTGTAACCCCCAGCCTTTGGATCGAGAACGAGGCTTAGAGAGCAAAGGTGGTACATGTCCCTTTAAAAAAAGACCATATTGACGCGTTCTCCATAGAGCAATGTAGACGCTTTTGGAGACGCACATGCATTAGACGTCGCAGGAGCCCCTGCAATACAGCGGCACGGCAGGGGATCCAGATCCCGGGAGCTGGTGTTAAAGGACTCCAGGGAAAGCAATCCCGTTTCATTAATTGAACTCGAGGTTTGCTAACTCCTGACTCCAATTAGCATTTGTGGAAGTGATTAGCCAAGGAATTTGCATATTTCCCAGCCCTAGAAATAATTAAACTCCTGACCCATTTCATGGTGCCATTTATTGTAAAAGAAAAAAAAACAGACAAAAAAAAACAGACTGGTCCCTATGTTTTTTGTTTAGAATAGGGACAAACCCTGTATCTAGTTAAAAAAAAACCAACAAAACATTAGTCTTATTAGTCTAGATACATATGAAAACACATAGTTCTTAATATCACTGTGGCCCATGACATCATGTAATGGGTTGGGACCCATTTTAAAACAGAGAAATACATGGACAGTATGTAACAAAAATTGCAAAGAAACTTGTAGCATTCCTAAAAGGTGTAAGAGTGGCTATGTGTATGTATGTACAGGTATATGTATATGTAAGCATATGGTGTTAGAATGGCTATTAGTGTGTATGTTTCTATAATTGTATGTGTATGCATGTTTGTGTAAATTGCTTTTGGTACTAACCACTGCACACTGTGAACACCCCAAAAGAGCTGCAGTTTTGGGGATGCTATGACCCAGTTGTTTAGCCATCACAATTTGGCCCTTGTCAAAGTCGCTCAGATCCTTACGCTTGCCCATTTCTTCTAACATATAAAATTGGTTTACTTGCTGCCTAATATATTATCATTTTTCATAATGTTACGGCCCATCAATGCTTGTATGTATGTGCTATTATAGAGCTGCCCCTGATCATCATACCCCAACATCCTACTGGAGTCTTTATTCCAAATACTAAACTACACTCATTATCCCCTGCCACTATATTCATACCCCATCATCATATTCCTCCCTGCCATCATTTTCATCCCCTACCGTTATTACCCCATACAGCACCACATTCTTCATGCTCCCTAACAACTTCCCATCATCTCTAAATTCATCCTTAATTTCCCTATCATCTTAATATCCTTCCCTTAGCATGCCCCACAGTGCTATCATTGTCCCCAAAACAACTTGCTTGTGCTCTCTTTGCCTCCAAACAGCTTGCATCTGCCATTTTTGCCCTCCAAAACAGCTTGTCAGTACCCCTCAAAATTGTCTTTGCCACCAAACAGCCTCCCTGTTCTATCTTTGCTAAACAGATTATCAGTCCCCCTAAACAGCCTGCCTGTGCCATCTTGCCTACACAAGTATACATACACATTAATGCTCACTTACACATTCAAGTTAACACACACTTATACATACATTCATACATACCCCCTCTCTTACTCTCCTGCTCACTCACTCCCGGTATGCTGGCAGGCCAGCCTAGCCCTGGAGTTCAATATGGACAAGAATAATACAATAATTTGTGTGGTATTGTAATATCCTCCACACTGGTAACAACAGAATCACAGAGGAGTGAAGTAAGGTACAGCAGAAATGGAGAATAAACTGGGATAAAGTCCAAAGGTATATATACGGGGAATCCATCAGTGCTGTGCAATAAGAGGGTAGGCAAAAGGAGAATCCTTAAAGTAATCCAGGTCAGAAACAGAGGAGTAGATGCAGGGAACTTCGTTCAGGTAAAGGAGATGGTTACGCAGATGAATCCTTAATAAATATAGCTCCGGTCTGTATTTGTTAACATAGTTGAAGAACCCAGAACTGCTCCCTAATGAGGTTTAAATATGGAGTGATCACATTAGGTAATGCGTAATTAAAGAAACAGTACCTATAATGCATAAACCAAGACAGAGTGATCACATTAGGTAATGCGTAATTAAAGAAACAGTACCTATAATGCATAAACCAAGACAGGTATTAGTTAAAAGACTTTGTGTTCATTATTGTAAGGAATAAAGACCATGTAATATTCTAAGACAAATGTATACATAAATGCAGGTGATTCCAAAGGATTCATTTACGCTTTCTTGCCACGGTAGTTTTTTTTAAGGTGGTGTCTGTTTATGTAGCGTTATGGGTTTTTCAGGATTATTGCTGCGTCTTTAACTAGCACCTGTTACAGGTCGCCACATCTCCTACTTACTGGGTGGGGTGCCTTTCTGATTAGGTCCTTGGGCTGCATGGGTTGTTGCTGTGGTGTTTCAATATATGAAGGTGTCCAGCATAGTTAGTGTTTCTTATGTATGAACAAAAGATGAGAGTTGGTACCGTATTAGCCGTAGAATTACAGAAGGCTTTTTTTTTTGTTTTTTTTTGCAGGATACGTTTTCTTTGCTAATGGCAGAGGAGTTCCCTGGAGAAGTTTGAAGTGTTATGGGAGTGGCGAGTTGATGGTTTTGGTTAGAGGTTAGAGTTAATGCCCTCCCTGTACAGGATTAAGCAAAAAAGGTGGAGCTCCCCTATCCGACCCGCGGTCGCTTGGGCGATTGTGGTATCCGGCGGATGGGGTAGTGTGAATCCATTGTCTGTGTTTAGGTTGGGAACCCTCAGCTATTTGTACACAGGTGTACAGAAGACTGTATAGTATTTATACAGAAGTTATTATTAAAGTGTTTTTTTTACAATTACAAGATGTTAAATAAAGTTATGTCGAGACATTGTTAAATAAATGTCTCGCCTTTTCTAAATCCAATCCTGCTGGTGTCTGTCTTTTATTCGGGTTTGGGAAATGGGAACCTCCTGGGTATGGCAGTACAAGGTCATAGGCATGCTCTTTCATCACAAAAAAAGCCTGTGATTCAGGAAACCGTTCGAGGTGTCTTTATCCTTTTCTGTCAAGAGAATATCAGGTGGTAATGGCACTGCTACGTTCCTCAAAAAGGTGTGTGCTGGCAGTTAAATGGAGTCAGTGCAAATGCAGTGCAAATTGCAAGTTCCAGCATAAGTGCTTTGGTGCAGGGCTCCCATTGATAATTTCAAAAAACGAATGGACGGGGGATCAGATGCTGTTTTAAAAGGAAACAAAAAAAAGTTTCATGGCTCCAGAGTATGAAGACCTGGATTGCACTTAAGTGCTCTTTGAAGATTTTATTTGCAGGCTTAAAGATTCTTTTTTGGAGCGCCTATGCCAATTGTTCGTAGTTGCTGTTGTTTTACATTTTTTTTAATTATTATATTATTATTTTTTTAATATTTATGTTCAATAAACATAATATCAATAAACAACCATTCATAAAAGAAACGTTCGTAGTTTGCTGTTTGCCTTTCAGCATCATGCCAAGGTGTCAGAAAAACTGGGGAAGGATTTCGTTTTGGGACATATACTGGGTGAGTCTTTGTCTCTGACTTATTCGCCACCTGTTCTATACACAGGCAAGTCTCTTAATGATGGCATAACTTGGGGAACTTGACCAGGCTTTCATACACTTTCTTTGACATGGTGCTGTGGTGGTTGTACAAATGCTAGTGGCATGGATTGCTGACAGAAGTGGGTATCAAATTGGCATTTGCTTGTCAATCCAGTTCATTTTCATTTGTTAGGTTTCTTTTGGAAGGGAGCAAACTATGTGACTCATTGTCTTCCCATGTTTTCTTTGACTTCATTTTGAATCCTTTATCATGATTGAGGATGCAGGTGAATCTACTTTTGAAAATCCAGTACTTTGACAATTTTTGTGCGTGGGTGCTTCTGGGTACGTTTAATGCTGCTAGACATGCTGTAATCTATGGTGGCTCATTTCCAGATCTAATGGTCCTGATAACACAGAAACAGATTTTTGCAAATCAAGATTTGTGTACCATTTCATAAATTGGAGGCTTTATTGTCTCAGGTATGGACAGTTAGGAAGACTGGTAAAGTTACACTCTGGTAGCTCAAGTCATTGTTAGGTTAATTTTATTTTGCATGTTTAATAATGTCTTTTTACAGCAGTATAATGGTACCTCCAACTTATAATGAGCATTTTGGTGGGCAGCAATGCGTGGTAGAGTGGCAAGTGGAATATTGGGTTTTGTAACTGTTTTCAATTGTTGTAGTTGAAATCTGGGAAGCACTTGAGCACTAAGCACGTACTTTCTTGTTGTGTTGTAATGGAATAAAATTCCTCTGTGGTCATAAGAAAAAGTATCACAGGTGCTAGTTAACATAATAATGACCTATTATTATAGAATATATTTGTAACGATCGTTAGCAGCAAAGCACCAGGAGATTAACAGATACTTACCTATCATGACCTGTCTGATACATTTTATTACCAAAACTCATTTATATCTAATGTTCGATTTGAGCAATCCATTTTTATGTTGCAACGAGTCCCAAAATACAAATTAAAACCTGTCTCTGCAGCTCAGCATCCTAGAATCTACTTGTTCTGAATTCTTCACATAATAACAAGAATTCACTGAAATACATCAGAGAATCTGTCATAAATAAAGCAGTATTTGCTGGATGAGACTCTTTCAATGCAAAGCAATTGTATATGAAGTAGGGCGTCTTTATTCCCTATGACAATAACCAAATATTTTTCATATATTTTTCTTGTCTTAAAGGTTGATACAGTTTTGTTATATTTTGTCAGTCCTAGCTGTGACAAACAGTGTGTGTTATTTACTAAAGCAACAGACTTGGAATAATAGCTCTAATTACATCCTCTGCCAATATATCCTTTCTTTCAAAGCTTACCTATATCTATAAATAAAGGGAGCACAAGGTCTGTCTCCCTGCTCACCCACGAAGCACGCTGGCACACAACTCGATACAGCAGTGATTCAGGGGTCTGTAGAAATATAAACAGAAAGGGGAGAAAATGGAGAGATATAGAGAATAAAGAGAGATAAAAAGTAAGGGGAGAGATAGAGATAATGACAAATGAGAGATAAAGGGAAGAGGGAGAGATAAATAGAAAGAGGGATATGGTGGTACAGCGTAACTCCCATCAGTATACACTAAGCCAGACATTGATGTGGTAGGACTCTGCCCCTAAAACAGCCTGCACATGCAACATCTGCCACTGAAGCAGCCTGCCTGTGACATATCTGCCACTGAAGCAGCCTGCCTCCGCCCCTGAAACCGCCTCCCTATCCCACCTCTGCCCCTAAGACAGGGGCAGAGTTGGCACAGGCAGGCTAAGACAGTCTGCCTGTGCCAACTCTGCCTCTGAAACAGCCAGCCTGTGCCAAGTGGATAGTTAAGAGTTACACTGGAGTGAAACTGGAGGGAAATTACATACCAAGTACCACTGCAGAAAGCAACTTCAACACATCATCGCAACCAGATCAACTCATCCCCATCTAAGCTGTCCTCTCCTATTGTCTTACTTCTCCCTCAACCACCGACTAGATTGTAAGCTCGCAAGAGCAGGGTCCTCTTCTCTTTTGCACCAGTTAGTTATTGTATGTGTTTTTTCAGTATGTGAAATTTGTTCTACTGACTGTAACAGCGCTGTGGAATCTGCCGGTGCTTTATAAATAAATGTAATGTAAACAGCTTGCCTCGCACTGTGTAAGAAAGCTCTTTTCCCACCTGGGGCGGACCGCCCCCCATTTAGGTACGCTTCTGAGTAGTAGTTAAGACTGAGTGAACACATCTCCTGTAGGACCATGAGGGGAGAATGCATACAATCCCTCCATGATAATGTAAAGGCAAAACTTATTTATCATATGGATTGAAGTGCATTTGATGGCTGGAGTGTCCCTTTAAAATAAATAAAGAGTGTTCAAATCTCAGTCTAAAGTCTAAAGGATTATGAAAAGGGACAGTTGTCCATGGCCCCTCAACTCAGTAAAATTAACTATCTACAAACTTGCATTATCTAGAATTGTAACTTGGAAAGGATCTAAACTCACAAGTAGTCTCTCAACACAATGGCACCAAAAATGTAAATTAATATTCTACATTTAGTGTCCAAGTCAACATGAGTATAAAAATAAGGATTTAGAAGCATGTCTTACTGGAACAAAAACTGACAACAGGACAAAAGGTTCAGACCCAATGTCCATAGGATAACAAAGAATGAATGAGAATCAACAGTCCATTAAAGCTTTACATGAGTCAAAAATGTCCAGCAATGTCTTAGCAATCCTTACTGACAAAGTAAAATGCAGGTCAATAGCCAGCAAACCTCGATTTTATTTATTTATTTATTTATTTTTTATATCATTTGTCACATAAAATACAGAATAGAAATCATTACTTCTATTTACATGAAATACACACCAGAGACCAGAGTGTAGTGTCATAAACAACAGTCATTTTAATTCCAGTAAGGAACTTTCTTGCTAGGTGTGAAGCTATTTAAAGTCCAAATCTCAAGTCTTCAGTAGCCACTAAATGATATGCCCCAGGCATGGAGGTGTGGATTCCCAGCTTGCACAGCCATCAGTCAATTACATTACCACATAAAAATCACATTAAACTCACTGTAGGCACTGAATCTGTCCTCACCAGGTACATCTGGGTACTATGTCCTGTCGACATGGACCATGAAAAAACACTTGCTCAAGTCACAGGCGAGCTCGGTAGGTACACTCACATCTACTGGCAAGGTTTTATTGAAGATTAGATACAAAAGAACTGTTTCAAGGACCGGGTTCCAGTTTATCAATGCAGAAATGCTAAGCCCTTTATTGCTTTGTGCAAGGGCTCTCTCATAATGGGCCTCTCAGCCTACATGCAAACTGTAACTGTCATTTTGTTCCACTCATCTGTCAAATCCTTTTAGATGCTATCTTCTATAAACTGGGTGTTAATATACATTAAAAAATAATAAGACTCTCTTGGAATACATTTATACTTCCTGTGTTTACCTACTGTGTCATGATTCATTTCAAGATTTATTCAAACTAGAGATAATAGGTTTCTAGGAGAAATACAATTTAGATAGATAGTGTTTGCCCAGTGTGGAAATCATTAAAATGTGTGTTTCAAAAATATACTGTAAGGTAAGAATATTATTTTCTTGTTGAGAATTGGTGTTTGTTGTGGACATAGTACCTACTTCATCATCATTCTGTTAATTAATTTTCAGATTTTATCTCCATGAAGAAAACTCCATGGGACTTGGGATGTGACTGTAATCGTTTCTCTTTCAGTAATTAACTGCAAACCTACAACAGATATTCGCAATTAGCAAAGGTCAATCAATGATATCCTTTCAAAGTGCTGGCGGACCATCGGCTTCTGTACGATATTCATGGATGACACAGAAGATAGGGCTGCCTTTCACTTGCAAACTAGTTACATATTTGGGGACAAATGTCAATTCATATGACACCTTCAAAGTTTAGAAAGTTTTCACGTAAGAAAAACAGTCAAAAATTTAAATTTAACAGGCAACCAATTTACCTCACAAGTCTTATATACTGTTTTAATAAAAATAATGCAAAATACATTTACAGTTGTCTGTCCCACCTGATCTGATGATGTTTTTCCACAAGCAGGTGTATTTACTGGGAGCATTCCAACTATGCAGAAGTGAAGCAGAGAACACTGTGGTAGACAAAGGTTTGTCTACTTTAAAATATTTAATAAGAGGCAAATATTTAATAAGAGACAAAAACAAAAACATTCACAACAATACTTATGTCACCACAAACACTATCCATGCTGAATCAGGGGCTTTACTGAAAAAAGTGTACTTGGATGGCTGAGTATTAGAAAGGCTTTTGGACAGCTGTATCAGAACCTCATGGATAATAGGATACAGTAGTCATGCAATGCCTACAACCGCGTTTATTGGGCACAATAAATAAGGGGAAGCCAAAATGTATAATCTTCCCTCAGAACTAAACAGAGAGCCCAGATACTAAGGATACAAAGGTCAAGAAGAACTAAAAGGTCTTAAGACTTGCTCTAGCCTTAGACTTCCGCTGCATACCTGGGAACTCTCCAAGTTGTGCTGCTTCCTTTGGTCACCAAGTCAATTTGGAGTTTCAGAGTATGAAGGGATGTGGTTAAGTGTGAACTAAAATAACGCCCTTGTCTGGAGGCCAATTTTTGGCCCCACCTACTCTTTTAACTTCCAACACCATATCACTTCCTATGCCCCACACATGGCTAGCCCTACCTCAATCCACGGCTAGCACCCTTCCTTCACAAAGCTGCTCCCCCAGAAGTGGGAAACCTCCTGGTAGTTTAACATTGGAGTTTCCAGGTATTTTCAGCTGGGATGACCCTATACTAAAAAAAACCAAACACATAAAAGGGGTTTAAATTGGGTAACCTAATTGGACTACAGTTTGTGGGTTCATACTATAGATGTTACCATCTGACCTGAGATCAGGAAATGTATATGCATTTTACACAGTTACAGTAAAAATACAAATAAGTGTGCTCATTTCTGTTTTCTTTTGAGCAGATAAATTCCTCCATACGCAATAGTGTTCCACTTCATTCACCTCTAATTAAGATGTAACGTCCATTACAAAGTATCCCTAATTAAATTCCTGTCAGTCAGTAGAGTCCATCCTGGGTCTGTTTTAGGGCCATGGCCATTGTGCTGGGTGGATGACAATGGATTTGATAGAACTAAACCCTCCTGTTTGCAAATCGTCATAAAGGAAAAATAGTCTGATGGTAAGGGCTGAATTTAACATAGATACAACTTGGTCGATCAGCTAATCCTGAAATCAAGGGAAGGGCTCCTACCCACCTCTTAACTAGCACACACTCACTCTAAAGTGCACACACTTACACATAGAGTCACCCTAACCCACTTGCCTCATCTGGAGAGCTGTATATATAGTTGCTCAGACATTGTGTTACATGACCCAAATGCAGTCCTCATAAGCAAGTGGGTCAACACTGTTTGGAAAATTAGGATTAGCAGAGCCAAAACTAGGCTACTACACCTATAACAGCCCAAATTGAATCTTTAAATTATTGTACCTCACTTATCAAATATTCTTCACTTACTAAGGAACAGAAAACAACATAGGAATATTGCTTTTACAAACTCCTGAAAAACAGGAATTGTGATGACTCGAATTGAACAATGTATAGCATGATTTGTATGTGTATCTCGGGTCAAATACAGTACAGTAAGTCATTATCAACTGCAACAATGAACATATTGTTTCAGGGCTCCTAATTATGTTGTAGCAAATAAGATAATAATAATATTATTATAATAATTCAGCTATGTGGGGTGTTCCCCGTCTGCAGTGGTCAGTATCAAAATTTGTCAAAGGAAGGAAAAGTGGTGAATCAGTGACAGGGTCAAGGCTCATTGATGCACATAGGGGGCCAAGGCTGGCCAGTGTGATCAAACCCAACAGACAAGGTACTGTAGCTCAAATTGTCGTAAAATGTAATGATTTGTTCTGATAGAAAGGTGTCAGAAAACAGAGTGCATAACAGTTTGTTGCATATGGGGCTGTGTAGCCGATGACCAGTCAGGGTGCCCATGCTGACACCTGTCCAGTGACGAAAGCGACTAGGGATGTGCACGTGAGCACCCGCTGTGTTGCAATCTCGTACGGAGCGTGTCGCCCAAGTACCCGCAGCATCACGGTCCTGTCCGGAGCGCGTTGCCCGAGTACTCGCTGTGACGCGATCTTGTACGGAGCGTGTCGCCCGGGTGCTCGTAGCAGCGCGCTTCTGTTCGGCGTACATCCCACGGGTGGCGGGTACTCGGCACTTACCCCTCCAAGGTCGGTGCAGCGCCACTGTGTCCTCATACATGGCGGTTCACAAGAACGAACTGCCGCGAAGTGAAGGACACCTACGGCACTGCACGCCACGACCCCCTTCCGATCCTACACCACCGTGGAGGATACAAAACGTCCATTGGACGTCGTCACGGTTGGGGGCAGAATCTAGAAGGGCTGGTTTAAAAACTTGTCGGGTGCTCAATTGTTCTTACAACTAGCTGTATACGTACCTCTTACAGGTGTTCTCTGCTGATTCCTGTTGCCGACCATCACATGTTTATTGACCTCTTTGACCTCTATGCTCCTGACTCTGATTGCCTAACCATTCTCTGTCTAATACCAGGTACCGACCTTTGCTTGCATATTGACCTCGTTGACCTCTCTGCTCCTGACTCGGATTGCCTGACCATTCTCTGCCTGATACCCGGTACTGATCCTTGCTTGTATATTGACCACGTTCACCTCTCTGCTCCTGACTCGGATCGCCTGACTATTCTCTGCCTGATAACTGGACTATACTACCTGTTGCACTGTGCCGTCAACTCTGCTCCTTCCCAGAAGTCATCCTTACCTGTTGGGCACACTAAAGAGACTGATACCTTATTCCCTGCATCCTGGGTTCCTCACCTGTGCAAACGTAATAAGTTTCTGCTCTAAAGAGTGTAAGACTCTTCTATTTTTTCAACATATATTTTTTGCATATCAACATTCTGTGTAAGTGCTTTCTCTTGGTCTCTTTTATGTTTTTTTTTCTTTATGTTTAAGCTATAATGATTATCTGAAGAAGACTTTGAGGAAGTATTACTTTTACCTTATGTGGATGTGTGCTAATTTCTTGGTTTTCTTGTTTGTTTAAATAGTTATTTTCTCTGCATTGTTACTAAATATCAAGATAAAGATAGAAATGATCCAATCTTACATATTGACTGAATAAACTCAATAAATAGGGTTGGGAAACACTTACATTGCTTGAACATCCTAGAAATATATTATAAAATATATATTTAGAAGGTACCTTGTGTCCACTAATATAACAATAACTATCATCTGATGTGAACTTGAAAATTGCATATATGGTGGAACTATACGAAAATCAAACCCTTATGGATCTTGATATTTAGTAGGATTAGACAAATAACTTGAGTACCGTAACACCAGATAACACCAGAATCAGCACTATCGTATGCTAACTGGCCTAACATTCTAGTAGGCACTTTAATGATAACTGTGAGAATCAGAAGGTCAAACTTGTTTTTTAATATGGGAGATTACAAAAACTCCAGTTTTATACCAATTCACAATGGAATCTGGCAGAGATAAAAAGGTATAAACCCTATTTATTCTAATATATATGAGAAATTGATCAGTAAGATACTAATAACTTACAGTCGACCTATAAGTAGACATTGATTTAACTGCTATGAGAAATATTACAGATTATGGAAACTGATTACTTGCCTCTCTTTCGGTTTTTGTTTTTTTCTGATTGATCTGTTTTTTAATGATATCAGTATATGTCTTTTGGGATATTTGTAATTTACTTAAGTCAACGGGTAAACAGCTTCATATGTTTAGTAAACTGACTTAAAGCATGTCTAAATATACCTACTATGAAAAGGACATATATATTTGCAGGGTCTATGTGCACTTATCTTAATATCTGTACAAATGCTATGTATAATAAACCTAATTAGTGCAAGGGGTATATGGGTTCTAAATCTAGAACCCAATCATGCTGGGAGACTCGGCATGCACACAGGTTTTAAAACATGCTTTGCCACTATGCAACTGTTATTTTCATTTATTTAAGTCAGGAACAATTGTATCCATACATGTGAGAATCACAAGAGGTTATATGACTTCACAATCCAAAAATGCTCAAGCACTAGTCAAAGTCAGCCACCTAGTTCAATCTCTCTGTAGAAAGTGAGATCACTAGAAGTGATCTCTTTTTAGATTCCAAAAACTTCCAGTGAAAAAATGTTTTTGTCTCATTGGTTCCATAGCAGAACAAATGGAGAAGAAAATTTGTTACCAAAGCACGTTTTTGCAGCTCTCATTCAATGTTACCTTACGTGCCACATTGCAGGTTTTCATATTCTTGTTCCGACATTATGTCCACCATTCAGAAAATGTTGCCATGGTTACAATGTGAGAATATCATATATATAATCTGTGAAAGTATTAACAAATTCTAGGGAAACATCATTTAAAAGCTGTAGAGCAATAGTCAGATATTCAAAAAGAATGCCATATGAAAATGAGATCAGAAATTACTTATCCCCGTGCGTTTTTGCTTCCATGGTAGGGATGGCCATTTCTAACAGGTGGTCAACTTTCTGTTTAGAGTTTACTTTAGTGTGGGTATTATTATTCTTTTTAGTTTTAAGCGCCAACATATTATGCAGTGCTGCACAATATAAAAATTAGGTGGTTAATACATAACAAAAATTCATTTCATGCATACAAATAAAAAAGGAATTGAGAGCTCTGTCTGTGAGCTTGCATCTAGCCTTATGGGACTTTCATGCAAAGTTACTGGCCAAAATGGTGTGCTCATGAGGAGCCCGCTTGTTATCTTACAATCTAAAAGAATAAACTCCTTATCTTTTAGACGCACTCATGTCTTGGGTTAATTGGACATAGTAAACATCCAGCCATTTTCTTTAACCCCTTGATGACAATTGCCGGTCCTGGCACGACACGCAAAAGCATGTGCTTTATGACAATTGACGTGCCAGGACCGGCACGTCATTAAACGGGTGCAGAAAGCGATCTGTTTTCGCTTTCTGCACCCAAAAAACGTTGCTGAATGCCTCGACCTCGAGGCATTCAGCAACGCCACGATCGGAACGAAGGGGCCATCTCTGGCCCCTCCACGGGGCGTCAACATCCGCCATACTTTGTATGGCGGCGGACGCCCGTTTTAAAAGCGTTTAGGAGGCGATCGACGATCGCCTCCTAAACTTAAATGGTGTCGCTGGAATGCCTCGATCAGGAGGCATCCAGCGACACCAAACACTAACCTTTTGTTGGGCTGTGACCGCTCCGGAGAGCGGTCACAGCCGCAGCTGCCGGCAGTCTTCGCCATCAAGGAAGATGGCCGCCGTCCTCGAACCACAAATTTAAAAAGTTCGCTAGATGGTCCAGACCATCTAGAGAACTTTGGCTCCACTTGCAGGTTGAATACAGGTACTGCATTCACCATGCAAGTCAATGGAGCCCAGCTTTCTAATCACAGTGTGATTAGTAAAAATAAATTAAAAAATAAAATAAAATTAATAATAATTAGAAAAAAAATAGTAAAAAACTAGTAAAATGTAAAAATCATTTCCCACTGATGTCACTGATGTCACTATCAGGGGAACCTCCAAGTTGAAAAAAATGTTAAAAAAAAATGTTAAAAAAATAAAAAATAAATAAAATATATATAAAAAATATATTTTTGTGAGCAAGTCCTAAAATTAGCATATTAGCTTAAAACAATTCTCGCATGGAAAGAGTTAAAATACTGGCATATTAAATGCCCGTGGGGTGTCTACTTTTAAAAAATGTATGATTTGATGGGGTAAATTGAATTGGCCAGGTTCAACAACGTCCCAATTAACACCGGGGGAAGGATGGCCACACATCTAATTTCCAATTAGAAAAATGCACACGTACCAAATGTGGCCTTTTAGTTCCCCAAAAAATGACACACCCATGCATGTGGGGTATCACTGCACTCAGGAGATGTTGCTGAACACATTATGGGGTGTCGTGTGACAGCGGCATATACCAGGAACTGTAAATTCATACATAAAGTAGGTGTGTGTGGGAAAAATACACACACAAAAATACTACTGCAAACTTTGAAAAAATGCTGGTGGTAAAATGTGTGCATGCAAAGAGTTAAAATACCAGCATTTAAAATACCCTGTGGTGTCTAGTTTTGAAAAATATATGGCTTTGTTGGGCACACTGAAATGGCCCGGCTCAAAGATGTACCAAATAGGGCATGGGCAGTGGATCCCCAAATGCCAAAGTTCAACATTGAAAAATGCGCATGCCCCAAATGTGGCCCTTTTGCCCCCAAACAGCCAGGCAAAATCATTCATGTGAGGTATCGCTGTACTCAGGAGATGTTGCTGAACACATATTGGGGTGTTTTATGTTAGTGACATATACGAGAACTTTTTAATTCATACCTGAAGTAAAATGTGTGTGGAAAACCAAATGCAAAAAAATGACTACCACAAAGTTTGACAAAGACTGGTGGTATATATGGTGCATGGAATGAGTTAAAATACTAGCATTTGAAATACCCTGGGGTGTCTAGTTTTCAAAAATATATGGGTTTATTGGGCACACTGAAATGGCCCGGCTCAAAGATGTACCAAATAGGGCATGGGCAGTGGATCCCCAAATGCCAAAGTTCAACATTGAAAAATGCGCATGCCCCAAATGTGGCCCTTTTGCCCCCAAACAGCCAGGCAAAATCATTCATGTGGGGTATCGCTGCGCTCAGGAGATGTTGCTGAGCACATATTGGGGTGTTTTGTGATAGTGACATAAACGAGAACTTTTTAATTCATACCTGAAGTAAAATGTGTGTGACAAAACAAATGCAAAAAAATGACTACCACAAAGTTTGACAAAGACTGGTGGTAGATATGGTGCATGGAAAGAGTTAAAATACTAGCATTTGGAATACCCTGGGCTGTCTAGTTTTCAAAAATATATGACTTGATGGGGTAAATTGCATTGGCCGGGTTCAAAGATACCCGAAATGGCACATGGGGGGGAAGAATTACCAGATTTGGAAAAAATGGCTTTGAAATAGCAAAACGCTACCTGTACTTATTGCCCCATAATGGGTAGAAAAAAGCAAAAAAACATAAAAACATTGGGTATTTCTAAACTCAGGACAAATAGTAGAATCTATTTAGCAGGTTTTTTCATTACCTTTTATAGATGAGTAAAAGATTTTTCAACTAAAAGTTAGAAACAGTCATTTTTTTCTAAATTTTTCACCATATTTTATAATTGTTTTAATAGTAAATAATATGATACAATCAAAACAATGTCATCTAAAGAAAGCCCTTCTTGTCCTGAAAAAAACAATATCTAATGTGTGTGGGTTCAGTAAATGGGAAAGAAGAAAATTACAGCTAAACGCGAGCAGCGCAGAAATGTTAAAAAGGCCATTGTCACCAGGGGAACAAACAGTAAAATCAGCCTTTGTCACGAAGGGGGTTAATACAGCGATGAACTAATGTTTCTCTTTCAAAGTATGCTTGACATACAGAGACTCGTGGAGCTTCAATGATTACTTTGTTATGCTCTTTTGTAGCTAGAACACCACCAGAACACCATTCTGTGGTATGTCATGAATGGAAGGCACTTTTCCTTTTCAAAAAAAATCAGCGTGTCCTTGAGGTGTTAATTTGCATTACACATACCATACCGGTTGAAGAAATAGAAGAAAATATACCCAAACCCTGAACATAAAGATGTTATTTCTATTTCAGATATATTTAGACATGCTATTCATTTTCTGATTGTACATAAAACATACAAACTATTTATATAGCTATCTGTTGAATTTAATGGACACGTTTAAGCCCATTTTCTAATAAAACAAGTTACGTGAAATGTGCTACTTTCACCCTATCAATATAAGCCTTTTATTATTATGACAACAAATGCTAATAAAACCTCATATGAATATAAAATCCTTCCCGTCTGAGCTCATTTTAAGTCTCAGTTTGTATTTTGTTAAATCATTTCTTTTGCCAGTTAACTTGCGGTTTCAGAAGCAATTTAAAATGATTAGATTTCAGACTGATTTATAATGCAGCATGATCTACCTTTCAGAAATTGGAATAGATCAAAGCCATTATTGTTTTGCTCCTGTGAACTGGAAAGTGTCTTTGAGTTTGTTCTTCTTATTAAAATACACTTTTGTGTTAGGTTATATTTTTCAGCTATTCTTGAGGCGCTCGATCATGAATGTACATATATACTTATATTACCAAATCAATATTAGCCTTTAGTGCAGTGAAACATAAGCCTTGCTATCTCCATTTGCTAAGGCAAAAAACAGGGGTGAGAAAGAAGGCTGGGGGAAAACTGAGGCATGGAGAAAGGTAGGACCACTAAGAATGCCATCAGGAGGGAAAAAGGTAAGGGAGAACACATCAGGGCCATACCTAGAGTATTTGACACAGGGTCAGATACTACTTTTCCCCCCCTCTAAAATGTAAAAACACAGACACTCTCACTTTTATTCACGCTCTCACTCACTCACTCTTACTCATGTACTCACTCTCAGGCTCTTACTTTCTTCTGTCTTTGTCCTCTTCTCTTTTGTCTTCTGTCTTTGTCAGTTTCTCGCTGTATCTTCTGTCCTCATCCGCTTCTCTGTCAACCAGGCCCCTGCGCACTACTATAAAAGGAGGCATACTCTCTTCCCTGATTAGAGGAATGGAAGTATTTCCGATAGGCCAGAATAAGAATAATGCACTTCTCTTTCTCTGTGAATCTGTCTGCATTGTCGGAAGAACAAAGGAATGGAGTCACAGGTGAAGCCTAGCCCCCTTTCCTCTAATCACAGTGGAGAGAGTGCCTGGAAGTTGCGTCCTTTTGCGGAAGTGCTCCGGTTCATTGAGAAAAGAATGGGGAAAGAAGTCATGGGGAGAAGCAGAAAAAGACAGAAGAGCCAAGAGAAGCAGAGCTGCGGGAAAGAAAACAAGTACACAGAGTTGGAGAAGGGAGACAAACATTGAGAGGGAATTTCCAGGAGACTTTAGACCAAATCAAATTAGAATCCAGAAGCAATATCAAGAGTCAACCTAAAAAATAATTCTTCTAATCACTAAAGTCTAGGGGTAATCCAGTAGCAAGACCAAAAATCAAAATCATGTAAGTTGGCAGTACAGGTCAAGAATCATTGACAAATGGCTTTTCAAACCAGTCAGGGCCATACTGAACATCTACCAACCTTCTCTCCCTTCATTAATAAGTTCAGACTTACTTTATGAATATATGGTGGTCTACCTGGAAAATAGTACATATTTACTGCCAAGTTAAAGGGTTAATTCAGCAAAACTGCATGCAGCATACATAACATAAAAAAAATAAATATTATACAATATCGTCTCTCCGCAATTTCCAAAGAAAGTGTAAATTTGTCCTTATGGGTTGTATTGAAACTGTGTATAGTATGCATTTATTATTTTTCATGTCACTGAACTAGCTAAAATCTATAGTTTTCTAGCTTGTTCATTTATGTTGTAAGAAAAAAGTTTGTAAAAAGAATTCCCACTCCTTGATTGAGTAATACCATGAGATGTCTATATCTCAAAGAGAAGCTTAAAAAATGTAATCTACAAAAATGTCTCTACAAAATTAATAAAAGATGTTCCAAGACTACAAAAGATTTAGAGAGAGAAGTCCAACTTTGCCGTTTAACAAGAAAAGTGGTTACTCCTCTTTTGGGATCTGTATGTGAATTCTGGCTTTGTTCATTGATTCAACAGGGACGCAATAAATTGCAGCAGTTGAGAACATTTAGATTACTCAATGGATTTCCAATGCGACTGGATTGATCATTTGTAGGCTAGAGAAACGTAGCATTGGTCATCTATAAAAAAGCAATAAAAACTAGACAAACATGGCGTGTTCGTCTTTATTTACTAATCTCCCTGGTCTCTTCCCTATCTAGCCTACCTTATCTACGCAGCATCGCAGGGGTTAACAAAAGCAGAAATCCATAGGTTGGCCGTCAGGAGTCAAATAGCAGTGCAAACATTAACCAATTGGTTGATGCCAGAGGAGGCCCCTGCAGGCAACCAATAGAGTCAATTGCACGGCCCTTTAACTCCTGGCACAACCATGGTCACCTCGCTTCAAGAGTTGAAGGTCCATACAAGTGACTCTATTGGTCGTTCGTCCGGACCTTGAACTCTTGGAGCGGGAAGACCAATCGGTTGATGCCAGAGGAGGCCACTGCAGGTGACCAGTAGACTCACTCGCACCTCCCTTTTAACTCCTGACGGCGCAACCATGGTCTCACTCGCACGTCCCTTTAACTTCTGATAGCGCAACCATGGACACCTCTCTCCAAGAGTTAAAGGTCCGTACAAGCGACTCTATTGGTCGTTCATACAGACCTTGAACTCTTGGAGCGGGAAGACCAGGCGTCTCTCCCGGCCAAGTTGCGGCACCAGAATTTTAAAAGTCTGGATGAGCCACTCTATTGGTCACCAGCAGGGCACTCGTCTGCCATCAATCAATGAATGGGATCATACACGAGGAAACAGAATCAAAACGCTATCTGGGTACTAGCACAGGGCATAGACAACCAACAGAAGGCAATGTCTGGCAGAACAGAGGAGGTTTAAATAGGAACCGCAGGGGAAGTTCGAATCTCCTGCCAAACCACCATGACGTCACTTCTGGTGTCCGGGAATCGCAGCCATAGTGAGTGTGGCGTAATCTCCCTTCATATAGACCTGCAGTTCGGGAGTTCGGGCAGGTAAGTAACAGTACCCAGCAAAAGTTACTTAGTTACCCGGCAACATTTTACTTAGTTAAAGAATTATTTCTCGGAATGCCCTGTGCATTCAACAGTACTAGAACTGATTTTTCTAATGCATTTAGTTGAAAACTTGTTACATTTGGAAGAGTATATGGAACAGCACCTTTACTTAGAAGCTGAATTCTATGGGTTTGAAAAAAATCTATAACTAATATGGCATTTGTTACTCTCCTGAATATAAGCATAAGTTGTTTCTGCATTTCATTTGGGGAAGCTGGCTCATTCTGTTTTAGGAACCTTGAATTTTGACTGCAAACAAAATGCATAAGGCACCCATAGTAGCTTCTTTGTTGTATTTAGGGTTTCAAGAAGTGCTTTTGTAGACTTGGAAATAAAAGCTTTTTAAGTCTGTCCTTCATAATATAAATTGAATTCTGGAGACAAAGCAGCAAATCGAAGGGCATGGTAATAACAAAACTGGCAAAGCATCTATCATTATAACAGGAAGTACAAGAGGTTGGGGAACAACATTAACAAAGCAAATTACAGTATATGCTGCAGCCCTATTAAGATCATTATGCGTTCAGGAGATGACCTAACATGTTTGATATTTTCAGAGGTAATTACAAGGATGGATGTAGTCTTATACGGAGGAAGCATATTTAAACATTATGGTGTCAACATCGGGTAATGTTGGAAAGCTGGATAACAGTTTTGAGGCATGTAGAACTCTGTATTTATAACCATTGCTCTTCCACACAAAGCAGGTTACGCTGCCTAAAACTACAACTCGGTATCTTGTGGGTTTGCTGGGGCAAAGGTCTCCATATTATGCTTTATATGGAATGGGGAGAGGTTGGCTGGACTGTGAGGAAAAATGGTTAACAACTCTAGAAGTATAATATCATTCATGCAAATGCTCTAAAAGAAACATAGAATTTGACAGATAAGAACCTGTTTTTGCAATCCCTTGCATGTTTAAATTCCCTCAGTGTATTAGTCGCTACCATTTCTATTGGGAGACTGTTCCATTTATCTATCACCCTTACAGTAAAGTAAAACAGCCCTATATTACGTTTAAGTCTCTGACCCGTCTTGGTTTAGATTATCACATCCTGTTCTCATATTCATCCTCCTTTAAAAGAACCTTCCTTCCTGCACTTTGTTAAATCCCTTTATGTATTTAAATAATAAGCCTAATGGAATCCCCCTTGCAAGCAATTCCAGTTGTATTATGTATTGCTCTAGCTAACTGCAAAAAAAAAACAAAACCGGCAACATTTTGATGGAAGCCTGGATGTTTAGAAAACTGAATTTGCATTACACACGTTGTGTAAATTACTCAAAAAACAAACAAAAATGTAATTGCTATTGGCACTGACAGCAGAGTACAGGCAGCCCAATTGCAGAAATAGACTTGGATACTCTTGCTCAATAGTTCTTGAAAGGTAGACATTTTATTGCAGTATTATATATAAAAGTCAGAGCCGTAGCAAGGGTAGCACACCTGTTAGGGGGCACTTGATGAGCCGCTGCAGGACCAGTTTGCATACATCACACCTCCCCCACACCACCACTGAATTGGGACGTGCGATGCGCAACTTCAGGGGTATTTGCTACTTTGCATGTGCGCAATAATGCTTACATCTCAAGCTCTGCCCAGCATCCTGATTTGTTGTGGTCGTGTGCATAAGCTGTATTCATTCTCCTGTGTCTCCGTTGCCACTGTCTGGGACTAAGGGATAGAGGGGAGAAATCAGGGCTCTAACAGTAACGGGGCGCAAGGTCTGTCATGTCAGGCCTTGGCCTCCATGCTCCCTATCACTGTGCACTAGCAATTGATGCTGAACACCAGGATACAACGCCAATTCCAAGTGCTCATCATCAATCTCTGTGTGCACTGCCAGGGAGTAGCAAAGGAGAGGTCTCAAGTGAGAGACACAGACTCCTACGACAAGAAATAAGAAGGAAGAGGAGAAAGATAAACGATGGGGAGATAGGGGTAGATATGGGGGAGAAAGGGGGTATCTGATGGGGAGCAAGGATGTATCTAATAGGGAGAAAGGCCCTGAAAACCAAGATGTAATTGCAATTAAAATGGACATTCATATTTACGTAGACTGTGATGAAACAGTGGAAATGTAGTAATTCTATCCAGGCTTAATCTTTTTCATAGTCTGCAAAGATTTGACATTGAATACAGAAAACTATCTCACAGTATCTTTTATATATTTGCGTCTAAGTAGATGGTGATACATCTGTACTTTATCGTCAAGGAAAATAGTTGTCAGGTAACTCTTGCCGTTTACCATATGGTTTACTTGTGGCTCAATTCTAAAAATAGTAACTGACAGATATATAATTTACTGTAAAAGGAAGAAAAACTACTGAATTTCCACAAGTGTACAATTTTCTCATAACCCAGGCTTAATACTCATTTATTTCGTTTGTTGCAATTAGAGATGACATGGCTGTAAATTGCAAGATAATATGTTATAACTAAAAGATTAATTATTAATGTACCAGATAATGTATGAGTCTGTAATAGCAGAAGACACTGATAGTTTCTTTAAAAAGCATTAGTGCTTGTTGGTGTTTATATCATCCATAAATTCAAAAACTCTCATCATATTTATGGGATTCTCTTGTAATAGTGATCACAATAGGTTTCCAAAAACTCTGCTTTTGACAAATAAACACCATTAATGAATGGAAAAAAAATAAATGGAAAGGCCTCCTTTGGGTAAAGTGAAATATATTGAAGCAGCTGCCTAACACACAAAAAACACTTGAAACGCAGGTACAGAAAAAAAATAAAGGTGGGAGCGCTAAGGAGGTTGGAATTCCTCTTGGAACTGGTAGTATATTACGATATATGTATAAAAATGGCAGGAATTATATTAAAAATTATATTAAAAATGTAATAAACATAAAAAATATATGTGGAAATAAATGCAGTTGGTTATACATATAAATATCAGATACAATAACAAAATAACACATGTATGAATTGTTTCCTCTTTACATTTGTTGAAATGCCATTTGGTGCGTTTCGCCACCTAAATGCAGCTTCCTCAGAGGTATGAAACAACTGTAAATAGATAAAACCTGCCAAAACAAATAGAATGAAATCACTTTGCGGTTTTTAAAAAAAAAAAAAAGAGTTGAAAACCAAAACATCTGCATTTTTTGTTTAAAACAGTAGTAACAGATCAATATTAAAAACAAAAATGGTGGAAGTACCAGCTTCCAGTCTACTCCTGTCAATAGTAAAATAGTTAAGTAAGTTTGCCCTTCCTTTATCTTCCTTTGTAAAAAAACAACACGCATGTATTTATTTAAGCAGTCGGCTAAACCTTTATCCTCATTTATATAACTTATTGCATTTGTCTTTAGTTTATTTATTTCTAGTTTATGGTTTCCTCTCTTATATATGTAAAAAATGTTTTATCACTTTTTATTATCCTGGCAATTTTCTTTTCTGTGGTTGTTTTGGTGCATCTAATAATGTGTTTTGCCTCCCTAAGCTTAGCTTTCTATTTGCTCACATTTTCCTCATTGTATATCTGTTTATAGTTTCTAAAAGCTACCTTCTTCTCATTCATTATATTTGCAACATCTGCAGAATACTACAGTGGTTTCCGTTTTCTTTTAGTATACTAACAAGTTTAATGCAATGTTATGCTACCTTTAGCAGGACATTTCTTAAATAGTTCTATTTTTCCTGGACTTCATCTGAAGTTGTCCAGACCATCAAAGACTCGTTGTGAATGATATTCAGCACTTAAAATGTAAATGCCAAATATCTGGTGTAATAATAACACAACTTAAACAGGTATAATACCTTGGTGCTGTAGAACCAATCTAAAATCTACAGTAATATCCGGAATCAAGTCTACATTTGTAAATACTACATTCAGCACCATCTCCTTTGTTGGCTCCTCTACCAATTACCTAAGACCTTCCATTGTCTTTGTCATGAGTTCCAATGTGCACTATGACCTCTGCATCATCACCAGCCCCCACCAACATTGTCTACCCAGCCCACAGCATGTGGAACCTGAGCACCAGGGGGACAGCAAATAGTGAACATTCAGGGTCATGGCAGCATATTACCCTATCTACCTTTCTTATAACTGAATCCTCTACCATCACAACCTGTCTAGCGTTTTGATCCTTCTCTGTACTAAAAAGGCTTAATGTTAGGTGGATCAGCCTCAGACCTAGTAATGCTAGAGCTGAACTGATCTCTCCAGCATCCTCACACAATTTGACAAACATTTTGGGTTGAGCAAGTCCAGAGCTAGCCTCCCTAAACCTATTACCCCCTACTTCTCCTCTTGCAGCTTATCCAGCTATGTGTTCTAGATCTCTCCTTCACCCCATCTCCACCTTCACAAGCACAGACCCCAGCAAATACTTGCATGGTGTGGAGTAAGTTCTTCTCCATATTGGCCTTCAGTGTTGCCAGTTGCTCTCTTAGATCCAATATAACATTGGATAGATAGATTTGTGATTTGTTTTGTTCTATAATGCAGTGGGACAAAGAGACATTTCTTGTCCCAACAAAAATAAAAGAGGTGGTTTGGGCTTTTATAAGAAGCATTCCACATGTTACTGGAAATATGTGTTATGTTATCTGTTGGCATGCCTGTTGTTTTTTTGTCCTGGTAGAATGTTTCCCATCTTACTAAGGGTAGCAACAGTGTATTTTTTCTTTTGTAATGACTGTTCAGTAGTTTTAAAAACCTATCAATGCAAATCCAGTGCAATCAGTGAATAAATACATAAATGCACACTTTTCTTATTATTGTCTAACCTTTAATGACACGGAATACATTAGTGCATTCATTTTTCATCTATTGTGCTCTTTTGTAAACAAACCTCATTGTTTCTTCTTTGCATAAATATAAAACACAACTAAAATGTGTCACGGAATCTTTCTATTTAATTTATGTATCTTTGTGATGTTTTTGTCTTCCTTTTATATTATTCAGAAAGTGCAGTGAAAAGCAGTCTCATTATAGCTACACTAAGCATCAACACGTTAAAAAAGTAAAATGCCTTTGCAGTTCAGCCATAGAATATGGTTGATTGTTGTGCTTGGACAGACTAACTTGTGTCTAAAAATGGCTATAAATATTAAACAATCCTCCTGTTCTGCTTTTTACCCATCACTTTAAGGATCATCAATATACATTAGCCCCCTATGTATGTAATATATTAAAATGTCAATATTATTTTGTTGTATGAAATATATTTTTCAAATATGTGAAATATCTTGCTCCATAAAACTGCATTTCAACTGATCGAAGAGCAGTTTTTCTTAAGTTAATCAAGTACGCAGTGGAAAAAGAATATTACATAATGCAGAACATTTTATAACATAATAATCCCACAATACATTTTTATTGTGTAACCCATAACAGCACGGAGTTAGATTGGAATCATTTATATTGTTTATAATAGTCACACCATTTGCTTGTATATTAAAATGTACATGTTATGTGATGGAAAGAGATCCCTTGTGTGTATTGATGGGTGTAAGTACTTTATGATAGACAAGCTATTTGGATAGACAGGCAGTACAATCTGCACAGAGCCAATATACTACAGCTCTGCAAATCTCAACGTAGCGTTAACTGAAATCAGTGTTTGTAGAGGCAGCCAGTTGCATGTTTGATAGATGGACACCAATGTTCGGCTAGCATACAAGTGATTTGCTATAGGGCATGTGTATTTAAATATGTTTCTAGCTGTCGGTACAGGCAGCAAAGACGAGGAAGAAAATGAAAAACAAAAGTCTAATTTTCTAAAAAAAGCATGTACTTATATGCATGCAGTAAAATGCACTGGAGCCCATGCAACAGGAACTCCATTATCCATTGTGCATGACAATAGGCCTGGATTGGTCCTTTAAAATAAAACTGTAAGCTAAATGTGCTAGTGCAGTGTTTTTAGTTTTTTTTTTCTTTTAACTATAGTAATAACTTACAATTTCAATCAAAAAATGCACTTTGCACATGTTTAATGTTTATAGGATATATTAAGAGTAAGGTGGAAAAGTGAGAGAAAACTGCTGAGCGATTGAAAAATAAATGCCAACACATAGACTATTTTATGCTCTGATTAATGTAAGGGTGTCTTAGGTGGTAGGTAAAGTTTAAAAATGGTAATAGTGACTGACTAGGGAAATGTTGGAAAAATCATCTTCTGTAACAAATTGATCACAGTTTTCTAAAGAAGACTCCTGTATGTGGAAAAAAATAACAAACCTATTAACCTTTTTACAGCTAGGATTTCATTGTAAAGGTTAAACAATGTAGCACTAAAGTAGTATTAATTTTAAAAAAAAAAGCCATGAACCTTTTTTTTCCGAGCTATATGAACTTAACAAAATGCATGAGCTAAAGATGTACTCAAAAAAACATTTATGTTGGTGCTTGTTTTGATTGCCTTGCTCAGTCTTCCAGCACGTAGACTCAAACACTCCATGTGATTTATTAATATATTTCAAAGTCTGGTAGAGTCTAATTAAATTTAGTAATGAGTCTATATGTGCAATTGGTGAAGTGGAGAAAAATAAAACAATGAATTCAAACAAGTTTGAATCAGGTCAGCGCAACACATGTTGAGGGTCTAAAGAGTTGGCCCAGAGAGGGGAAAAGGCAATGGAGGTCTGTGCTGGTGCAACACAGACCTTCTTTGTATGTTTGTGTAGGACTGGTGGTGTCTATGCCTTCCATAACGCCCACTTCCATGATATTCCTGCTCTGGGCTACTTCACATGCCCAAACGTACGTGTCTCCATTTAGACACCTGAAATATTGGGTGGCATGTGTGTTATATATATATATATAATACACACAAAGTGCCGCACACAGTTGTGCTAAAGTTTGTTATGACATTAGTAATTAAAAAACACCATTTAAATGTTAGTAGGTATGCTTTTTCTTTTCTAGAATTTGCATCAAACATTTGTGACAATGCAATTCTATATATTTCTCCTTACTATGTCTTTGAAGCACTAAATGCTCTAGAGACTCTGATGGCTCAAACAGTTCCATACTTGGAGTATTGTGTACAGTACTGGAGACCGTAGAGAGACCTGGAGACCAACAAGGGCTACTTAAGTGATTAATGGATTGCAGGATAAAACTTACCAGAAAAAGTTTAAATAATCTTAAAATATATATATATCCTGGAAGAAAAATGTGATGGGGGGAATGATACAATTTTAAATACTTAAAAGAGGTCAACATGATAACTATGTAACTATGTAACAGATAAAGGAAGAGAGTTTATTAAAAATAAGAAATACTACCACAACAAGAAGACATAGTTTTCAGGTAAAGGACCAAAGATTTAAAAGTAATATCAGTAAATATTACGTTACTGAAAGGTTAATAAATGCATGGAATAGCCTTCTAGTGGAAGTAGTAGCAACAGTGAAGGAGTTTAAGGAAGCATAGGCATAAAGCTGGGCTAAATATAGTATAAGGCCATGGACTAAGAAAATTATTTAGAGGTTGGGCAGACTAGATGGGCCAAATGGTTTTTATCTGTTGTCACTTTCTATGTTTCTGTGTTACTCAGGTACCTTGACTCAAATAAACAACCCCACACAAACCCTACCTATGATCCCAAACTAAGCTACAACAGGCGAATTGATAGGGTTCTTATTGATAAACCTCCATGGTTATGGAACACCATTACCTTTTAACAACCCACCAGCTACAGCTTTTTATGAGCCGGTAGGTGGTTTCTCCACCTTCAAGAGGTCCCAGTATGCCCGGTGCCATAAGCTATGTTCAGGGAATACGTTGCGAGCTTGCAATCTAGTCGGAGGTTGAGGGGAAGCGAGACAGTAGGAGAGGACTGCTTGGATGGGGATGAGTTGATCTGGTTTGGATGATGTGTTGAAGCTGTTGATTGTTCAGATGGCTTGATTATGATGATGGTTGGAAATAATGGGAAGGAATGTTGTTCGCTTTCCTGAACAGGTGGGTTTTCAGAGAGGTTTAAAAGTTGCGTATAAGGCAGAAAGTCTGATGGAATGGGGAAGGGAATTCCACAGGAGGGGTGTGGCGCGGGTGAAATCCTGAATACGGGAGTGGGAAGAGGTAACAACAGTAGAAGATAGCCGCAGGTCATGAGAGGAGCGAAGGGTGTATTTGGATAGGAGGATAGAGATGTAAGGGGGTGCAGAGTTGTTGAGGGCTCTATAGGCCAGAGTGAGAAGGTTAAATTTGATTATGAAGGGTATGGGGCGCCAATGAAGTGATTGGCATAATGAAGCAGCGGATGAGGAACGGCGGCAGAGAAAAATTTAACTAGCTGCAGTGTTGAAGATGGATTGAAGCGGTGAAAGGCGGGAGAGGGGGAGACCGGTTAGTAATCCAGATGGGATATCACAAGGGAGTGGATTAGTAATTTGGTGGTTTCTTGTATGAGGAAAGGGCGCATTCGGGAGATGTTTTTCAGGTGACGTCGGCAGGATTTGGTGAGGGACTGGATGTGAGGGATGAAGGAGACAGCAAAGTCAAGGATGACACCAAGGCAGCTAACCTGGTCAGTTGGTTGGATAGTGGAGTTGTTAACGGTATTAGAGATGTCAGGAAAAGTGGAATGAGCAGATGGCGGGATTACCATGAGTTCGGTTTTAGAGATGTTGAGCATTAGGTAATGGGACACCATCCATGATGCAATTCCTGATAGACAGTCTTCAATAGACGAGAATGAGAGAGAGGGATTGGTGGTAGACATTGAAAGGTGCAGCGAGGAGAGAGATGCCAACACTACCTCCCTGTTTGTCTCCAGGTCTGGGAGTGTGGCTGAGGCCACCGTAAGAGAGCAGCAGGAGAGCTAGTGTCTGAGGATGTCAGCCATGTTTTGGTGAGTGCTAGAAGACTAAGGTGGTTAGAGATGAAAAGGTCATGGACAGCATTTAGTTTATTGCACAAAGAGCGTGCATTCCAGCGGGCACAGCAGAAACAAAGAAGTCTTCCATTTGTATGCTAAATCCTGGTCACCGTTAATGACTTGATAGCCTTTGCCTATAGCGGGACCTGATATATTGTCTCAAGCGCATGCTTGTGTGTAATCAGGTTGCTGTTCATCTCATCAATTAATACAATTGTTACCAGCAGGCAAAGGCAAGGTTTCTGTGCGTCAAAGCCCACCTCCTTGTTCAAACAGCTGTTGGCACTCAATATCTTTCTGGGTTCCTCAAAATGACCCTCCATATCAAGTGTAGGTGCTGTTTTACCTAATAAAAATCTGAAACATGTTATGGAAACCAAGGTTTAGGCTTCTTCTGTGCTACCTAATCTCTGTATGTCTTCTGCATGTTTATTTGCTGCGTTTAGTGTTGCTTCCATTGCTTTTTCCAGGTCCAGACTGGTTGCAAATGTATATATGCAAGAACAAATAAAGTGATCCACATTTATCTATTTACTATATAACAATATATAACAATATAGTGTTTATGTTCTGTTTTATTATATATATATATATATATATATATATATATATATATATATATATATATATATATTTGGATCCATGTATGTTTTTTCCAGTACTTCAAAGATTTGTTGTGTATGTAGTTTTTATGATTCACTCACAGACGTGGATTAGCCACCACATGATTATTTATTGTTCCTTTTCTTTTTTTGTTTCCTACATTATAATCACTTGTACTCTAAGGGTCTATGTTGTGATGTTACTTTCAATATTATACTTCTTCTGCTTTTTCTAATATATTTTGTGTTTTATATTTAATATTTTATAGTGTATGTTGTGTGTTCTTATGGTGAGGAGTGTGCTGAGGTCTTACCTTGGCAGTGCTCATGTTGTTTTTCTTCTTCTATTCATATAGTTTGGTCTGTTCTCCTGGTGGGAGTTGTGTTTCTTTATATTATTTTGCTCACGTTAATATACATTGTTATAGTAGTACGTATTTTTCTGTAAGGGCCCTTTTAAATGAATTGTATCATAGATAATTATAAATTATATATAAATATATGAAGTTTTCTGGATCACACAATTAAATGTAAATGATTGAATTAAAGTGTGTATGTTTTATAACCTCCTGCCACCCACATAGGTTTATTTGCCATTCATACTCAAGGCTGTAGGCCTGTGACATAACATCACAGCACTAATGTTAAACATCCATATGCACAAAAGCAGTAGTTCATGCAGTTCAACTTGGTTTAAGAATTATGATTAAAAATAATTAAACAGGCTGAAAATTACACCATGGCCCTGGCTTTTCTACCTGCGCCAAGCCCTTTAAACTTGTGTAAAACTGAATAGTGAACTTGATGAAGAACTCGGGGTTGTTGTAAGTTCATTTCCTATTTAATGTGGACTAAACCCTCAAAAGGGATTTTAACAAAACAAAGATATTAATTTAAGCTAAAAATAGCGTGTGATGTTTATTCTGCAATCAGTATATTTGTTTTGGAAAAATGCATTAAAAGCAAGTGGCTATTTTACCTTAGAGATGCTGAGATTTGTTTACCCTGCACCTCAATAGGCTTCATTGCAATCTGCTTGTATATAAAATATATAAAGGTTTGGGCTTTTGGGCTATTTATATGTTGTATAAAGCGAGAAATAATAGGGGAAAAATGCATTTTCATATTTTTTAATTATTTATTTGTACTGTTATACAGTATCATATGGTATGAATAGTTATAAAATGGACGATCCTTAAAAAGTTAATATTTGGTAAAGTTTATGCAGTATATAAGGTTGTCAAAAATATGAAAAATAGCCTGGCCTTCCCTGGGCAGATTAATATAGTGAACCAAAGAAACCAAAAACCACGTGAAACTCAGGTGAAGTGAAAAAATAATATAAAAATAAATATAAAATGAAAATTATACTTCCCTAATTGAACCGCAGCTGCCCAAAATAACACTCTTCCTCAAAGTGTAAAAAATACAAACGAACCAGAAATGTATGGGGCGCAGGAACAAGTGTAGGAGGCGAATTCAACCCGTCAGCATTGGTCATAAAGAGGTTTTTAATCTTTCTTCAGTGAAAATCTAAAAACAAACTTAAAATGGTGCAATATCTCAGGTAAACAATTGTATGCCAATAGAAATGCACTCACAGTTTTTCCATGCATAAAAATGCATATACAGGCATAGGTTAAAGTCCAATTGAATCTTTCTCAACGCGTTTCGCCCTCAGGCTTCCTCAGGAGATCCCTGGGCAGAATTTGTACAAAAGCAGGCAAAAATCAGGTAAAATTGTAGATATTTTTTATTGGTGATAAAGTTTCAAGTAGACGTTATTAAGAGTTCTCACTGATATTCTTGGCAGATAACGTAGTTGGTGATTTTATCGGATCCCGTAGTAACTACAGAGAAAAAAGATTCTTAATTTGTGTGAACTGGTAACAGGCAAAGTTATTGTTCACAGCTCTGGTAGAAGCCTCCAGAGAACCATTAGCTGTGCGATCATTTATAAATGAAGTGCTCGCTGTCTTATAAATCCTGGAAAAAAAATCCCCTCGCACAGGAAAGCCATAGTCATTTACATTTTGTTTTTATGGGAATTAGGACAAGCCTATACATCCTGGGCCAATGATTCATGCAGCAAATTAGGAAGTAAACCATTTTTATTAAATAAAAAACGCTTAACCTTTGAAATTGGTAAATGTGTTAAGCATAATGCTTAGGTTATACTTACATACTTTATCCCAAAGGTTTATGATAAAAGTTGGCTTATAATTTTGAGATTCACAGTGAATTAAGGTTAAAGGGAAGTGATATTCGACAGAGAAAGTGAGCTTTGTCCTGTTTATTCAATGCCTAATACAAAGCTCTCTGGATCAGAATATTGCAGACGGATTCACGGAGAAAGAGAAGCCTTTCGTCACCTCTATGTCAGCGAATCTGACTACATTGTAGGAACTAGTCCAGGAGGCCTGGTAAATGGTGCAGATAGCGGGGAGAAGTGGACAATGAAAGAAGACAGAAGAACAGAGAAGGTGAGATGCTGAGACAAGGACATTGAGACCGAGCCATAGAGAGAGTTTGTGAGAGTGTGAGGGTGACGACAAGTTTTTATCTCTGAATGGAAAAAGCCCTTCAAATTTCATCCACACTGAACGGTCAGGAAACTAAATTTATTGTCCGAAAACAAAACAAAAAATGTGTCCAAATTGTTTCTGGTCCATGTGCACAAGTCTATTGTGCTGTATGCACTCCGAACACTGTAATTAGCTGAATTAGAGTGCTAGCTGTATTGGCAAAATGAATTACATTAGAATACAAGCTTTATTGATGGACTGAATTACATTAGAGTGTGAGCTTTACTGGCAAACTCAAGTACACTACACTGTCTACATGGCCAACTAGAAGCCAGGCATGACCCTGGAAGTTTTATTATGTTAAAATAAAGTTTTATTATAGACTAATACTCGCTACTTGAATTAAATTAAAGCATTTATAGCAACTATTTATTGATTTTTTTATGAAGAATCCTAAATGTGCTGTTCCACCTAGGGAGCTCTTCCCCAGATAAGTGCTGGATCGTGTAACAAGAAGTAGAAGAAAGCTGTCATTTTGTTTTTCTGTCTCTTAAAAGCCGTGTTTAAAACTCTATTTCATAGACTGTGAAACAACAAGGCTTTACAGATTCACGTTTACACGGTGATGGCCAGTGAGTGTGACTGAGTGAGGTGTTCTGTGTGATAGCTATGATGAGAGTTATTAGAAGAGCTTAAAGGTAACACTCCTGCTGTAATGTCAGAGATGGATAGGTTGAGCAGTAGAAACAGGCTGAATTCAGAGGCCCCACTGAAATGTTTAAACAAGAAAATACAGCAAAATGGTAAAAGCTTCTTTACATGCCTTTCATATTAGTAAATAATAATATAAATATCAATTGGGAAAGAATCATCTATGTAGAACACTACCTTTAATGGTAAATGGCTTCAGAAGCTTTGAAATGCATCTGTCAGTTGATACTCCACAGTGTTTTTTTTTTTCTTTTAATTGTGGAAACATATCTATTTGTGTTTTAAATCTTCCTAAAGAATTGCATTTTACAGTAATAGAATTTCTTTACCATGGTAGAATGTGTCATCTGAATAAAGGGAAGAGCAGAGTTAAATCTCAGTTACCATGAGACCAACAGTCTGTTCCACTTTCCTTTACGCTATATATGCATTTTCATTCTCTTTCTTTTGATCTATGTAGACAAAACCATTAACTTATCATAAGGGAATCATGTTTCCTTATTTTATTTTAAAAAACACTGAAATGTAATTTTAGTTATTCTTAAATGTTGTCATTGTAAAAAGGACATGGACAAAAATAATAATAATAATATATACATTCATACAAAAACCTAAATAAATACATTATCTCTATGACATCAATAGGAGTACCTGCTAGTTAAGAGAAAGATCCCTCGGGATGTCTTCACATTCTACAAATGTTATTACTTTGTTTATAGAAAAAAATGCTCAACAATTTATCTCAAACCTAGCAATTCAAAGTCTTATCTTTAAAATGTTTAAATTCCCTTAGTTCATTCGCCTCTACCACTCTTGTTCTAACATTTATCCTTTGAAAGTCCAGCCCTGAGGTCCCCTTCCCCAAAAACTCTTCTAATGATATACTTTGTCACACGATTTTGGAAATGAAAATCCAACAGGAATCTCACATAAGTGGAATGTACTTATTTCTAATGGAGAAAATAGAAATAATGAGTAGTATACTCAGAGCGGTGTGTCTGGTTTTCTTTTATTGTATTTTATGTCTCCAAGGAGCAAATTCTGTTTGCCTTATGGTTCACTGACATTTATCTTGTATTCATAAATGACAGTTATATAAGGATGCAGGCAACACATAATATTGCACAGTGCTGGGGTGGGTCACACTATTATAGTTCATTGATCATAGACAAACTATTAATTATGCAACATAACAGACGTATCAGAAATGGGTTAAAACAATGAGTGACGTCTATATTCAAGAACTCTGCAGAAGATCTGTGTTACTGTTTTGTAAAACACTGAAATGTAATTTAAAACTAAATAAATAGATCATCTCTACGACATTAATAGGAGTACATGCTAGTTAAGAGAAAGATCCATCAGGATGTCTTAACAATGTACAAATTTTATTATTTTGTTTATAGGAATAAAAAAAGGCCCAACAATTTGTCTTGTCCCTAGCAATTCAAAACTCAGGTCAACAGAAACATAGAATTTGATGGCAGATGAGACGCATTTGGCCCATAGTCTGTTTTTCTGATGTAAAGACCCCAATCGGTCTTTGGTCTTATCTTAGATTCAAGACGGCTTTACGCATGTCCTACGCATGTTTAAACTCCCTTACTTTATCAGCCTCTACCACTCTTGTTCTAACCTCAGAAAACGTCCTAAAAAAACTCTTCTGTCTTTTGATGATATACTTTGTCAGATAATATTAGAAATCTTCAATGGGAAGCTCACATAAATGGAATGTATTTATCTCTAATGGAAAAAATAGAAATATAGAAATAATGAGCAGCATACTCAGAGCAGTGTGTCTGGTTTTCTTTTTATGTTATTTTATGTCTCATTACAGTAAACCCTGTTTGTCTTATGGTTCACTGACATATACACTTATATAAGGATGCAGACGACACATAATATCATACAGTGCTGGAGTGGGTCACACTATTGTAGTTCATTCATCATAAACAAACTATTCATTATGCAACATCTAACAGATGTATCAGAACTAGGTTAAAACAAGTGTGACATCTATATTCAAGAACTCTGCAGAAGGTTTGTGTTCCCGTGATGTGGACTGAGGAGATTAACCTATTTCTGATATATAATCAGCTTTCAAACAGCACAATATCTTCACTAATATTTTTTTCAGATTTTTTTCCAGGCTGTACTAGCCATGGGCAATCAAAATCACTACACTCATGTTTTACATACATTATCCTTTGCTTCTTATTAGCTTTTCCTGCGTATTTGTTATGAGGAACTATGATGAGAATTTTTTCCCATGTCCTTGTGATTCAGGGTCAGACCTACCATTTTGGGGTTTTCTACCAAAGGCATGTGCTGGTAGAGGACATGCTCCAGTAGCAATCCCACTCCTTGGCAAACAATATAGCCATGGAACATTAGATAGGACTCACTGAACTAAGGGTGCTTTTACTTTAGGTGGCAATATATGGCCATATAGTGTGACGTAATACCAATAGTTACGCCTTAGAAGGGTATTTTTTTGTTTGGTATTCACTATCCAACAAGTATCTAACATATTCTTGCTTCGTTTATGAATTTATTGGTCATTATTTTCTGTCAGCAACCTGGAAATGTGACTGTGTATGCCTTCTATGTGTTTGAGGTTATACACTCCCTTTTTTGTATATTTTTTGTGCTGCACATATTTGAAGGTTCTAACCAAACCTTAGGTTTGAACAGTCCCTCCAGTCACACAGGTGTCTCATAAATGGTATTCAGCTAAGACTTAAAATAGCTTGACAGTGCCTTTTGGTATGGTCTTTTTTAAATACCAGCATTTAAAATACCTTGGTGTGTAGTTTTTAAAAATATATAGTTTTATTGGGCACGCTAAACTGGCCAGGCTCAAAATGGGCACAGGATCACCAAATGTCATAGTTCAATACTGAAAAATGGAGGGGTATCACTGTACTCGGGAGATGTTGCTGAGCACATTTTGGCGTGTTGTGTGACAGTGGCATATACCAAGAGCTAGAGATTTATACCTAAAGTATAACGTGTGTGGGAAAAATACACACAAAAAATACTACTGCAAAGTTTTACAAAGGCTGGTGGTAGAATTAGTTCATGGAAAGAGTTAAAATACCAGCCACAATAGTGCAGTATCTTTAAAATGATGTATATTAAAAATCAGAATCCACTTACAGGATATAGAGTCATAACCGACATGTTATGCTTCTGAGCTTAGTTGGATTCAAGCTGGTAACGATAAAATGTTCAAAGTTCTCTCAACGCGTTTCACCGGTACTGTGCCAGCTTCCTCGGGAGACATAATGTGTAGATTAAAAAGGTAACGTCGTAACGTCCGTAGCGTCCTTAAAAACAGTCTGTGTCCGGATATCTTCTCGTGCATCCTTATATCCTTATTGGTATGTCTTTTTTTCTTCACGTAGCGTCTTGATGTCAGGAGGTGGAGAGAGAGTGCCATGGAGACTCAACTAGGGCGTCCAGTCAGAATACAGCTGTATTCTACAATTTTGATACATTCGAGTCTCTTCTCGTCCGTTGTGAATCAAGAAACCAGCTGTACGATGTGACGTATAGCTCCTCCCGAAGTGGCTACGTTGACAGAGTCATTTTTTCTCAATTTTTTTACCATATTTTATACATTTTTAATGGTAAATAATATGATGCAATCAAAACAATGACATCTAAGGGGTTAAAAACAGTTGGTATCTGTAAAAATATAAACATACAGAGAACAAAAAATAAACATAGTGTAATATTGTTATAGCATAAGATCAGGGCCAGATTAAGAGCATCATGGGTCTGGTGCTTAGGGTTTTGGTGGGCCTTTTATGGAATTAAATAAAATAGAGAAAATAGAATCTTAACTCCTCGAGAGTATAGCATAGAATCTTATGTAAAGGGATTGGGAGTACATCACTAAAAGTCATCATACATGGGACGCCTGAAGCCACAATTCAGTGCGACTAATAAATAAATTCAGATTGAAATAACACAAAATAAGTAAAAATTAAATAGTTCAATTTATTCCTACAGTAAGTAAAGTGCCAACAAACTGATGACCAAACACTCACACCAGCACAAACTCTGCCACACCAACACACATACCAGGCCACATCGATACCCAAACACACACACCAGGACAGGCTCTGCCACATCAACACACAAACACACACACACCAGGACATGCTTTGCCACACCAACACCCAAACATACAGACAAGGACAGGCTCTGCCACACAGTCATCAACTCCCAAACACACCAGGATACATGGGCGTAGGAACCCCTAAAAATCTGGGGGGATAGCATTTTACTGGTAGGGTATACCTGACCATTTCACCAACAGGGACTTTATGACATCACATTATAAATACAGAGACATTAATATGTAGTTGGCCCCCCCTTTGCAGCTCTAACAGCTTCCACTCTTCTGGGAACGATTTCCACAAGATTTTGGAGAGTTTCTGTGGGGAATTTTTGCAACCATGCCTTTATGGACCTTGTTTTGTACACTGGGGCACAGTCATGATGGAATAGAAAAGGACCTTCCCCAAAACTGTTCCCACAAAGTTAGAAGCATAGTGTTGTCCAAAATGTCTTGGTTTATCACCTTCAGCTCATAAAACGTTCTACTGGATGAATGGGAGAAAATTCCCACAGAAACTCACAAAAAAAGACAAATCTTACAACCACAGATGGACCCCACTGGACACGGCCACAGAGACTACTATGATGTATTGAAGGAACCATCTAAGACTCCTAACACGTCATACATACAGGAACATATCCACACACCTAAACACTTGAATAACATACACACGCACACAATAATACACCCCAAAACATTCCCACCATAACACACCTGGAAACATACTAACATACCCATAAAAACAAATGTGCACAATAACATACCCACAAACATACGCTATCACACCCAGACACGCATTCAAACACATCCTTCACTTACTCTGCCTACCCCTAGATTTAACACGTGGAGCTTTGTATTAGTGATGCCCTAGACCAAGTGTCCAAATGCTACATACAGTGACACACTCATTTTAACCAGAAATAGGCCTGGATTTAACCCTAGGCGCCCCTGAGTTAAACATGTGTTACAGGGAATCATTCTCTTCCCTTTAAGTACGACATGCCTGCTCATACACACATATGCACTGCTCTTACACATGCCTGCCCACAAAAACACACACATACACTGCAATTGCCTGCACATACACACTTGCCAGTACTCACACATATGCACTACCCTTATACACGCCTGCCCAAACATACATAAACTGCTCACACACACACGCCTCCCCATAAATATACACTGCCCTTGCACATACTTACACAGACGTATAAGACAAATACACTCCTTATATACACACATATACACTGCCCATACAGACGTACACATATACACTGCCCATACACACATATACATATATACTGCCCATACACAC
>VKOC01047771.1:0-24722 GCA_009364415.1 Spea multiplicata
ATTTTGTTAATTCATATAAATGTCCAAAAAAGGAGGGGGCCCACAACAAACGCTAATGAAGCAGAGAGCTCAGAATTTTCATTTGCATTTCTTTGATTTTCTCATTCTCTCACACTCTCTCACCCTCTCTCTCAATGTCTCCCTACCTTCTCCGCCTACCGCTTCCATGTCTTGGATGAGTAAATGGACCAAAAACTAAAAATTTGTCCAAAGCGTTTATGGTCCATGTACACAAGTTTAGTCCACAAGACTCTTGAAAGTCATTGATGCATCTGGGGCATTTCATGTCTAATGTCTTCCAAAAAAAACCCCCAGAGAACTGTTGCCTATCCCACTTTATAAGCTGAGTGAATATTTAAAATCCGCAGTGTTACATTCATCTGCAATCTTGAACATTAATTTCAAAGATGTTTTATTACGTGAAATTAATAATTTATTCACAAAATATATTTTTTCCCTAAAAGCAAGGTTTAAAAAATAAATTCCCCTTAAATTAAGTTGGGTGAATTGGAATTTCAAACCCTGTCTGAAACTCTGTTGTGTATAATTCCCACACGGCTCCTGTCTGCTGTGGTGCAGAGAAGCCCCAGAGCCATCTACTGAATGTGGTGCCATCAAATAGACCAGGAAGACATACAAAAAAAATATATAGTTTTCTGGCACTAAGGGGGGTACTAAGTGTAGTTCAAAAATGAAATATTACAAAATGTTTTAATTAGTAATTAATGAGAATCCCTTTTAAATAAACAAATTACAGAGGAGGTCACATGAAAATAAATATTTTTCCTTGGCCATAACATGCAGTAATATAGTTTAGTTTCAGCTCATGTTGTCCACATAAACTTATCTGCAGACCATTGTTGTCGGCCATGTAATATGTTGCATGATTTTCCCGGCTCATATACCACACTGAGCTGATTCTAACGAAGTCTGTCCCTCCCTCGGCTTTCATTCATCAGAGTGTCTGTCTGGGTGAATAAAATAGAGTAATTCTATTGTTTCCCGCGGGCAGCATGAGAAGGAGCCAGCGGGTTTGTCTAGTAGATTGGGGCTCAGATAACTGAGCGGGAACTCATACTAATGGCTAATATGCAGCTGTTTGTCAACATTATATGATGAAAAACTAGAAATGTTTAATTTTAATCTGTTACTAGTAACAAAAAGGGGTGGAAGTTCCCCTTTAAGGGACAAAAATGATTATGTGTCACTGATTAAGTCAATTTAACCCAATTACCTAATTATCTAATTTTTATATTTCACTTTTGCATGATTAAATCATGTGTATCACAGATACAGATTTTACTTATCTCTAGCATTGGGAATATGAATTTTACCCTCTAATTGCCAGCGCTGATCAATGTGTTCCTTTTCCCTAGGGCACTGTGGGTTTAATGGTGTATGTTTTGTTAAGAATGCCTGATATAACTACTACCTAACATTATTATGTCAACCCAACCACAGCTTGGGTCACGGCTCGATCACAGGGTGGAGACAGATATTACAAAGGAAAATAATAACGTCGGCTCGAATGACATTTCACTTAGTGGATCAGAAACTGGCAGAATATTTGAGGCAGAATTCTGTTGTCTGCACAATTTACTTAATAAAGTCCTTCCAATATCTTTATGGTCTCCCACGTCTTATTCAGAAGATATTTTTGGGAGCTGTGTATAAGTACTTTGTACAATAAAAAGATCATGTTACCATAGCTGGCAAAAGTGTTTAACACAAAATCTAAACATGTCCAAACCTCTTTAAGATTAAGAACATTTGTTTAGAAATGTTGGAATCTCAATTTTCTACCAATCTTTACAGAGGAGTTAAATGTTTGGGTTTGGATCCAGAGGTCTGGATGAAGCACTAATTCTCAGAACATTAATCTAAGCCAGGACTGACACACTAAGCACTACAAAATCTTTCTGAAGCACAGTCTGGTTTTCTTGTTTTAAATTGTATTCAGCTTTTTTAAGAGGGCCTTGGGTAGAATTTAAATGCTTAAGAAGCCAACGGCTTTGATAAATGCACCCCTATTTTACAACTGCCTGGTTTTAAGAATCTCTTGAAACTTATTAAAAGGAAAGGCGGCTACTAGAAGTTTAACAGAATCTTTCCAGAATCTTTACGGATGTTATCATCAGAACGAGCGTGAAAACGCGACGGACAAAAGCCAGGGCTGCTCATTGAAGGATACTTCTTGACTGATTTTTATGTATCTTATTTCTTACAGTGATGATGGTGGATCACTGGAACCTCTAGTAATCAAATAATGATAGGGAGCTGTAGACTGCTTCTTTATCCAAATCTGATACAGGTCTCCTTGTCAAGTCAGGTTATCGGTCTCTATTGTGCTATTAGCAACTTTTACAATGGCGACAATGTGGGAGAATAACGGCTTTGGTGCCAAATCTATTACAATGACAAAGGTCTTGTTGCAAGATTTGTGTTGCCGCAGTGCTTGGTCCATCAGTGATCCCAGTGGTATTAGACATGATAAAATATAAGGACAAATTGGCAAGTAAACTGGGAGCATCAGCAATTTATCTTCAGCACAGCCACAGGCCTGACTCGGGGCAGTGACCCTTTCATAGTCTCAGTCCCATACCTGGGAACTTTTGGGCTCTGGCTACCCGGAGCCTACCCTTGTGGAATGAGGCCAGCACTAACTGCTGGCGTCAGTGGGCATTCCTGCTGACGTCGCTGGACATTTAAGGAAGGAAATTTGCGGAAGTGGAGTCTTATGACCCCGCGACCCAGAAGATTCAGGTTGATCTGTGAGGTTAGAAAGTCTGGAATAACCCTTTGTACCTGTCTGCTGGTACCATCTAAATAATAACAATAATTAACCTGCAAACATGATTAGTCCTTTGTAATTCATAGTGAGGTTGGTGAGTTGAACCTCCTGCTTTACATACAAGACTCTAGAGAACATCATTTGCATGTTGCTAATGTTAGTTATCCATAAAGTTCTATATTCTCTTTATGAAGACTACGAGAATGACAGAAGAACATAGAAGGTGCTCACCAACATTTCTAACATGGGTTGTGTTGAGATGGCCCTACATACCTGTCTATGAACAGCCTGGGATGAAAATAACAGATTGCAGGCTATTCTCAGTCCTAACTTTGCCGTGGTGAATAGACCCCTTTGTGTTCTTGATATATCTGGAATTTTAAATGGTAAACCTACTAGTCTGCTTGCATTGTTTATTGTTTAGTTTAGTTGCATTTTTAACTCAGTTACATTTTGATGGCGTCAGTGCAGAATGTCGATTGGTCCGGTCTGATTTTTTTTCTAGCAAATTATTGAAGTGTCTTGTCATTTCAGGAAAGAATGGAAATTCCAGGATTAAGTGTGTGATTGTGCAGCACGTGGCTGAATTTGGCACTATTGAGTGATCCATCAAATTTACATTTTCAAGAGAGGGACGTGCCAAATCTACAACAGTGGTTGGGATGTGATTTACAATTGTATATTAAACAGCAGGGGGCAGACGGTGATTCCAAATTTATTTCATGTTTGGGAAAGAGGAGATTCATTATGTGTCGTGTAGCCTGAATAAATAACATTTACAGGAACTGGCGATCCACAGAAAGCCCACTGCGTAGCTAGCAACAAATCTTTATGTGGATATATTTTAAAAGCTGGGGGCGGCAAACAATCTTACTTTTTTGGCGGAGAAGCCTCTGTTTGTATTCTAAAAGTTCAGATATGAATGAGAGCCATAAGGTGACTTAAAGAGAAAGTAACCACATCTCGTACTGATTCAGTGCTTTAGGAACAGCTAATAGGTAGCACACAGCTTCGGTTGAACCAGAAGTTCCATCAACCTGACTGCATATAACATGTAGCCTCAGGACCATCAGTGTGATCAGTGATCTTCGTTATATCTGTCTTTGAAATCATAATTCTCCACTGGCTCTTATGAAGCAATCTAGGAGAGATTGTTATGTTCCTGGTGTCCTGCTGGTACTTTAAGATTTAAATTGCTTAACGCTGACCTGGAACTGCGGTACGCTTGTTTACATTTTACTAAGCACTGCATTTACTGGCATCATAAATTCAAGGAAGTTCTTTGGGAGGTCTACATATTTCAGCTGGACTGGGTTTATCCATAGGTAACATATGAAGTCCAGCCAAGAGAGAAGCTCTAAGTTATTATAACAGATACACCGTCCAGTTGGACATTTTAATGCAAGAGGTTTGCATTGAAGATAACCATGTTTTACTTATTATATCTCATTGTATAGATACCTAAAGCTCTGGTTCTGATCTAGGGCATTATTTTATGCCACCGGGGCAGTCATGTCATTCTTTTAAAATGTCATACTGAGTTAGGTTCACTGATCTCTATTTCAATGACATCTGAGCAGTGGTTCATTGAGATTTGCTGCTTGTTCATATACCCAACAACTGCCTGTCGACCTCATGGATTTCATGGTTCAGGATTGAGCAAAGGTCCTTTAATTGCTTCTCCCACTCATCGTTTTACGTTACTATACGTATAGAAGACATATCACTTAAATGGTCAGCTAAAATATTAATTGGCATAAAATCAAAGTATCCCAACTATACATGTAACAGGTTTTCAGCCTGCAATGCACTCACCTTGATTGGATTCCCTCTGTCCCGTACGGCTGAAGTAGATACTGATGGACAATTCTATCACGCAGTGTCCCAGCTAGCTTAATTTTTTTTCTCGACCGATGTAGGTTGATGATGTAAAGTGTTATTGATCCTCGTACGTAATTGTGGCTAATAGGTGAAAATAAACAGTATAAATTCAAACCATCCAACTGATGGCATGAAATGCATTTTTTTGTAAATGTTGACATTAGAATTAAATTAAAAAGAATGTAAATAAATACAAATTAAGACATCTCCAAAGATCCGGTACTCCTTCCAGTAGAGAAATAAAACAACTTTAGAAAAGAGAGCGTTTTTGGCCATTTAATCTTCTTCAAAACATTCACGTGTACTCTGATATTTCTGGCGATCATAAGTTGTTTGCTTTTCAGGAACATATACTTTTCTGGGACATTTTTGTAAGCTGTGCTATTAAGGCAACATTTTTTACAGCACCTAGTATTTCAATGTAAAAAATAAATAGATGGAACTCCTAAGCATATGAGGTGTTTTAAGTTTTCTAATTTGCATTAACTGTGTTCAATGTTTAGTGGTTAAAAAAATTGGGGGAAAAAACACTTTTCACTTTACCAAAAGTTTTAGATTTTAGTCCAAATCCTCTATATTGTAAGCACAGTGTAACAGATTTGTATTATTATATTAGTAGTAGTGTTTATATATATATATATATTGACTATATGGACAAAAGTATTGGGACTTTTATGACATTGCATTCTAAATACATAGACATTAATATAAAGTTGGATTTTGGAGTGTTTCTGTGGGAATTTTTTATGTTGGACGAGAAGGCCTGGCTTTCAGTCTCCATTCCAGTTCATCCCAACGGTGTTTGATTAGGGTTGAGGTCAGGGCTCATTGCGGCCGGCCAAGTTCTTCCACCAAACTCATCCAACCATGTCCTTTGGAATGAACGGGAACAGAGATTGCAATCCCTATGCTCAATGCCAAGCCTGGAGTATTGTAAACCACACCGCCACTGAACTCTGTACATAATGTACGTAATAATATTCAATAACCCTTCTGTTTTCATTCTATTGATGATATGTAGAATGATACAGCATGTTTTAGATATATTTTATATTTTATATGTACGTCTGTAGCTTTCATGGTAACTTACTTATGGTAACTGGTACAATGGGCGTAGATCCTGAGTTTGTCTCGTATTACTTTCCCAGGACGTGGCTTCCTTTGTATACCGGCTACGTGAACTGCCAATACTTTGGGACCCACAAGTTTCTTAAAAAGAAGTGAAATCCAGTAATCCTGCAAGAGAAAATGAGTTACTAAGTAGACAATCCTAAACAGATAATCCGTAGTAAGCAAAATGTTTTCTGCCATTCAATGGGCTTCTTGTGCTGGGTTTCACCGCGTCTTCATCTGATTCTATAGGCATGAGATTATAATGCATGCGCAGCCATCGGTATGTATACTACAGTGTAAAGTTTGGGGTCACTTAGCTGTTTTCATGGAAAACAAGGACATTTCTAGCCAATTTTATACATTTCAACCATGTATTCAAATGTTTTGTTGCTACCTTTACTTGGTATCGTTTAAGGAGGTCTTTAAAGGTACAGACAGATTTATCAAAGGCATCTTGATATACATGATATGGGTTTCGGTTTCGAAATAAAGGTGTTTGTGCTAGAGCTTCAATGTTTGTATCATCTGTTATCCTTCTGATATGTTGTTGCCAGCTTCTGGTATTTAGATTATTTTGCGTCTGCTGCCGGCAATAGACCTTAAATTGTTTTTGACCCTGCATGAACTGAGCTACAACATGACTCTACTCTCATAGGAACTCTGCCCCCTTCCTTATCTGCCTTTAGTAATTAACTCAACATTAACTGGGCCAGATTGGGATTAAAATTGGCCTAGCACTTTAAGGCCAGTGGCCAATAAAATGACATACACTGTGCTCTTATATGTTTGCAGTGTGTGGCAGTGTGCCATACGGGCACCAATAAAATGACATTAGAGGCCCCATTAGGCACTGACCCACCATTTGCCTGGTTGGCCCAATAGCAAGTCCGTTACTGATTTTAAGCAATTATTTTAAAAAGTGTTTGAATTTTTACGTTTGAAAACCCAACGGAATGGAATGCTCCGGCTGATTGTCCATTGATTCTAAAGGTCGCCATGGTAACTTGTTAATAAGACTATTTTTTCATGCTAGCGCCAAATTCACTTTAATAAGAATAATAGGAATACAGAACTGACACAGGACCGGACCTGGACTGGCCCTCGAGCAAACCAGGCCAATGATTGTTGGGCCAATGGCCGACAGTTCGTCACCAGTTTACGCCAGCTGAATATGCCCAACTGCACTCTGCGTGACATTAAAAATATGCGGCAGCACAAATCCAGCCGGCAACCGCACTACCGTCATTTGTCAGCCACTGACCTTAAAAGTGTCAGGGCCTCCAAGTCATCCCCACTCCAGCTCTACACAGGACATATATCTGACACATATGTATAGAACATCTCTGACTGGGAAGGTATTATGTATAAATGAGTTTATATAGCTATAGATATCGCCATTTGACGCAAGCACCCAAAAACCATCTTCCTCCATGTAATACTTTCATTCTTTCACCATCTGAATGTGATAATGAACCGTCCTCATCTCATTACTAATTTGCAAAGTTTGTTATGGCCTTAAAACTACCATGTACCTCGACGGCCTGTATGTTGAGTAAAGAAATAACGAAAATCTGTTTGATGTGATGGGTGCAATCATGCTTATATGTAACATTTTAATGCTGCCAGATAAGACAGCAGAGATAATTATCTCTCATCAAGCAGCAGGTGTTATTTACACAGAATAACAAAAACTCATAGTCTAACTACGGTAATTCTAATGTTCCAACGGTATCAGAAATAAATGCTTTACTTTCCTTGACAGATTTGTAGGGTTATTATTATTATAACTCAAGCTATGTTAGGTTTGGCTACAAAGAAGCTCAGTCCGAGATGTTTGTCCACAGCGGAACGTTGGCTCTCGCACAGTTGGGTCACCTTCCTTTCATTCTACTGTTCCAAAAGTGATTTAAAAGGAAAATAATGATGATGTCCGCTGCAGCTGGGAAATTGATTGTCCTTTGGCCTGCCAAACAAGAGACTGTGTCATATTTGGCTAAGGCTGGCTGAGGATGATAGGAGCAATGATTTTGCTTCCCACCATCACAGAAAGCCGCGCTAATTGCTTCCGGTAGGACTTCTCATGCGAAACCCTCGGTTTGTTGTAACGGCTTGAAAGAAACACCTACACTTTTTTTTTTAGACGGTTCATTATCACGTCGGGCTAAAGCATCTCCCGAAATCAGAGCAAGTCGAAAGTAGTAAACCAGGGGCTGCTTTGATGCAGTTCCGAACTCTCCCTGGCTACAGGCACAGTGTTGTCGTAAAGTTATTAATAGCAATTCAAACTTTGGAAGCTGGATCAAATTAGTGCCTAATGAGTAGCTGTGTCTGATTGTTCTTTTTATTGCAAGCAAGTGCAGGCTAAACAGCTGGCCGAAATGAATAGAATGCGAATCATTAGTAGAAATTCAACACATGATTTCCTTGGGCTTATTAACCTAAACTCTTATTCCCTGGTGTTAATATGCTGGCGATTATTTTTTTTCTTGTGAACACGCTCATTAGGATACAGACTTTTTTTGCGTTACATTAACTGTAGACTATTATATAGCAGGAGGCAAACGTCAGAACAACATGCAATATTCAGATAGGACATATAGAAGTTAAGGGGACGGCATTGTAACTTATTTACTACGTACTAGACAGCAATTTGCTCCTTAAAGTCATTATTAATAATGTATTATAAATTAATGATTTCGATAAAGTTATCTGGTAAGGATAGATCTTGGTTATAGGATCTGTTTTTTGGGGATGAAAAATATGGAATACTCAAACAACTAGGGAGCTCGTCATCATGAGTCGCTCTTTTAGTCACTCATAATGTCATGATTCAGCGACTAATTTCCGATGAATGAAGGCCTAATTATAACCTTTCTGTGATTATGTTGGATCCAGAACCCCACATTTTGATAATAAAGTATACAGTTCCTGTGCATTAATAGCGGCTTGTGGCCAGGTGTGTTTTAGGGGCGGTTAAAGGTTAGAGGTCCCTAACCTCACGATGTATTAGGGAGGACCAACTAGAGGGAGCTCCCCATGCAGAAGAGGTAAGTTGCACCCACATAAGTCATTACTCCTTGAACTATGGAATATACAGGTCCAGCATGAGATGGGATTGGTCACTGGGATTGGTCTTCATAATGCATAAGAAACTCAACAAATCCCAACCCTTTCGTTCTCAATATCTTGAAATTCTTTGTCCGCTGGGTTGGGAAACACCCAGTTATGGGATTTGGAGTGGTGGCTTAATTGGATTTGAGAATTTAAGTAAATCTGTAAATTGTAAGTAATACTTAATGCTATTTCCAATCAGCAAATGTTAATGCCAATATCACAAGCACACCTTGTACCCGCTAAATCAATATCTTACACTTGAAAAAGGGACTTTATTGAATAAATTAAAGAACAACAAAGAACATTAATTGCTCTCTCCTCCTAATTATAATCATGTGTGTTTTGTCTTACGTTGGCTGCTGTCTAATATTATGGTTAGCTCCTGTGCTGTTCACCAAAAGGTATGTTCATTTGCCTATATTTTTAACAAAAAGCATAATTCCATACCATCTGACAATTAAAAAGTAACAAATATTAATTTTTTAACTGCCTTCCTCAGCCCTCCTGTGGTTTAATAAATCCGTTATATATTAATTCATTATATATAAAAATCATACTTCTTTATATTTGAAAAATTTTAAAATGATGAACTAAACCAAGCGGTTCTCCAATCCTAACAGCGATGAATGAGAACGGTGAGATTGTTGGCTGCGTTTTCATTCCAGTACAAAGCTTGTAAAACACGGAAGACTTTTAATGCACATCGAGCCTTTTAGGCAGCTGTACCTGTAAATTCACAGTTGGACAGTTAATGTTTCAAGATTTTTTATGGCTGTGAACTCGTTGTCAAAGGACCTGAGAGTGTGAAGCCCCATATGGGTTTAGGATAAGAGATGTTGAAAAGATTTAAGAGCCAATTTATGGAAGGACGCAAACCTTTATAGCTTGCACCCCCTCCATTTTTTTGCAAGACAAAACTATTTAAGCTTGAAAAGCCCTTCACACAATACTGATACATCAAACAGCCGGATTTAGCATTAAACTTTCTCTCTTTTGTCTGGGTTGTGCAGCCGTTAGTATTTTTTTTATACATTGACTTTTTCTAACAGTATAGAAAAAAATTCCAAACAGCAAAGACTGATTGAACCAAATCCAGCTTTATATGACCCAGTTGGAGTTCCTAGAATAAGCCTTTTACTCTTTTTTTTTTTTAAGAGGACTTCTCTTAACAAGACAGACTAAGCATGTGGATAAATTTACAAATTGAAAGACTTTATAAGCAAGCATTCCGCCTAAGCCGTGCATATGTGAGTGTAAACAGTATGTATGGGGGTCTTTAAAGTTTCAGTGGATGTTATGAGCTGCTAGACAGACAGTTCTCCCTTACTGGCAGAAATACGCATTTATATAAAAATAAAAGATGTGCACCAGTAGATCATGTGCAGCGGTGATGGAAGACACTGTAAGGAAGCCTTGATGGATTGAGAATGGGTCTAAAGAAATATATTAAATAAAATATATAGTAGTTCTCTAGCTTATAGACGCACCGTAGGCTGGTTTGACTCAGGAAATTGATGGCTGTTCTCGTGGCCTACTGCTGGGTGACATTGAGGAGCAGGTGCTCTTCTTCACACCTTGTGTCCTCATAGCTGAGCGCCTGGAAATGATGTCATATCTCAGTGTTCTTTCTCAGAAGGTTGTGTATCAGAAAGAAAGAGTGAAGCTTAAATCTCCAAAGTCTCAATGGGCTTGTTATCTCTGCAATCCCCAATCGGCCATTTGGTCTGTGGCCCACCAATGAGGCTGATCACCCAATAGGGCGATCTGTTGCTGGTAATCCGGCACAGGGATGCTACTCCGCGGCTCTTTAGAGATTTTTTCTAAGCCGATTAATGGTACCACAGCCATCATTGAGCCTTTTGGCTGAACAGAAACTGCTCATTCTTGTGAATTAAGACATGGAAAATAATTTATAATCATTCCCATTTTCATTTATAAAAACTCTACATATGGTTAAAAAGTTTGTATTGCTTTGTCCACTCCAAACATCAATCTTCATTCTATTTCGCACAATAAAAAGCAACCAGATAGACAGATGAGTCTTACATGTCACCGAGTGGATGCCCAAATTGTTTGATACCTTGGTGACTGATTGTTAGGATCGTGTTCCACGTCTCTCAACGAGCAGCTGACTTTATACAAAGGCCACATGTGGAAAAGTCTTCATCAGGAGCAGGAATGAGCGGCTCGGGTTTCGCATCACAGTTACCCAGCACAGGTATGTTTGACTGCTTTCATCTTCCTGATAGCTCCCACGGGAAAAATAGCAGCCGTTACACCTAGACTCAGGTCAAAATCTGGACTTGCTGGGTTTTTTTTCTGTCTCTGTGGCTTTTTAAACTGTTTAACAATTTTCACCTGTCCATAACTGTTTTACACCACGGGATGCCACTTGCCAGATTGGAAGAAACTGGTTTTAGAGCTCTACTTAAAATGCATTTAGTGGAGTGGGATTACGTTTAGATGAGTGGGATTTGAACATGAGAAATAAATCACTTCACTGCTGTTTTTTTGGAGTGGTAAAGTCACTATGGGTCACATTTAACACGCATATTTTCAAAATGCTAAAGAAAAAGAGGAATGAGCTTAATAATGTAAGAGAGAAATAAGTAGAATTTGTTATGTTGATGTTCACATAATTAATGGAAAGAAATAGAACTACGTATGTTTTACAAAGAAAAGTGCAAGATGGTAAAATAAAACAACTGTGTATGAGTTTGGATCACAATCAGAGTCAAAGGATGTTAAGAACAATTAAGAAGACATAAAGAAAACACTAAACTAAACCGTGTGTGGAAGCAGTTGTGGTCTCTGTTTTTAGCCACCGTCAAGAAAAGGTTTCATATTTTTGAGATCAAACTATTTTCAACACTTTTTAGCGCATTTGGTAACGTTATAAAGGGTCACACTACATAAAGTGAATACTTTTTATCAAAACACTTGCGCTGGAACAGCCTTTAGATCAGGCACACTCATTCAATGTAAGCACCACGCGGGGGACAACATCATTGACCAACGGTTTAAGTAAAGAAGGATGCTCTATGTTGCCTGAAAGCCTTGGTGGATCCTCGTATATCAGGGATAATGTTGCAAAGTGTCAGTGTTTAAAAATAAATCAAAGGCAAACGGGGAACAAGCTTACACTATTTAGTGCTCTCACTTTCTGACCTCAGGTCTCACCGCAAAATATCTGTTGACATTCTCAGCCTCCGTGTTTCTCGGTGTGACAGTTCATATGCCTCAGCTGCTGAGTTGTTTCTTCAGGATGAAACATTACATTTTGTCTCGTGTTTTTCCAACCTTTCAGAGGTAACGCTCTCCATCTGCTTTCAACATGTTACGCCCGACACTAACTAATGTCTCCTATTAGTACTAAAAGAGACCAAGCTGGAGCGAGTCTATTTCAAGCAGAGTTCAAACGAGCCACACGGAAAAGTGCTTTCTACGCCGAATACCCCAAACGCTTTGTCTATTGTGGAGCCAAAATTTCATTTTTAGAGGGGGCGCAAGCAACGACTGGTTGAATCCAGCCATCTTGTGAGCTTTTGAGTTTAAAGCCAAGGTTGGCATTAACTTAAAAGCGGATTAAGCAATTGGTATTGATATAAACTATTATAAACTATGTATCGGTGTACACACTAGGAATATTCTTAATAGAGTGTAAGCTTTTGATACATTGACTTAATGTATCGCTTTGTATTCATATCAATTCTAGTCGTCTCATAACCCTTAAATATATATGTATTGTAGAAAGAACTGTGTAAATTATTGGTACAAATAAAAGATAATACAATAATAATAATAATAATATTAAAATAATAATAATAATATTTTTTGTAGTTATAACAATCTTACCGGCAGTGGGTTAAAGTTTTGATCTACCAGATGGTCGAATCCATGATCAAAAAATGAATGCCGTATAACCACATCAATTCCTTGATTAGCAGACATTCCTAAGGTGTTCAGCCACCTAAGTAAAAGATAAAAAGATTTTTGTTAATCATAGAAGAATATTAGTAATTACTTTTTAGTTGCATTTCAAATCCTATCACAAGCTTGGTCATTAGCGGAAAGTAGCTGAGCAGACATGAAATTGTCTGTTTTGTGTTCCACCTAGCCATAAATATTGAGAATGTCCGTGGAAAAAGATACATTAACCAGACGTACCACTTCTGATTTGGATAAATGATCCAAAGCGTGATATTGACCTTTGGTTAGTGGTACAGGACACGTCACTGCAAATGTTTGGCTATTACAATACAAATGAGAAATAAAAGTTAATACTACATACAAGAAAGAATAATCAATATTTGAATTAGGGGCTTAATCAAGAATGCCTAACAAAAAACATGCCTTAAACCCCAATGGGAAATCTGATTTCTATTAATGTTGGGATCTATTCTTCTGAAAAGTACAATTCTGATTTAGAACAACAATGGAGAACTTGAGCTCAGGTGATGCATAACCACAGATTGTGTTTAGGTCCTAGCAGAAAATTGTGTGTGGCTCAGGGGAATTTTTGTTTATTCTTTAGTAAAATAAGAGCTTTCAATGTACATACACCGATCAGCCATAACATTATGAGAACTGACAGGTGATTGGGATATATATAAGGCAGCAAGTGAGCATTTCGTCCTCAAACTTGATGTGTTAGAAGCAGGAAAAATGGGCAAGCAAAAAGGATCAGAGCAAGTTTGACAAGGGCCAAATTGTGATGGCTAGATGACTGGGTCAGAGCATCTCCAAAACGGCAGCTCTTATGGGGAGCTCCCGGTCTGCAGTGGTCAGTACCTATCACAAGTGCTCCAAAGAAGGAAAAGCGGTGAACTGTTAACAGGGTCATGGGCGACCAAGCCTCACTGATGCACATGGGGGGCGATGGCTGGACTGTGTGGTCAAATCCAACAGACAAGCTGCTGTAGCTCATATTGCTGAAAAGTTAATGCTGGTTGTGATAGAAAGGTGTCAGAACACACAGTGCATCGCAGTATGCATATGGGGCTGCGTAGCTGCAGACCAGTCAGGGTGTCCATGCTGATCCCTGTCCGCTGCCGAAAGTGCCTACAATGGGCACGTGAGTATAAGAACTGGACCACGGAGCAATGGAAGAAGGTGGCCGGTCTGATCAATCACGTTTTCTTTTACATCACATGGATGGCCAGGTTCGTAGCTTACCTAGAGGACACATGGCACCAGGACACATCCATGGAGGCCGCACCCCGCAACCTACAGGACTTAAAGGATCTGCTGCTTCAGAGGGCTAGCGTAGTCCTCTGCAATTATGATACAGATAGAAATGGCCTTGTTTTCCATAAAAGTGTTTAACCTTCTGATTGTTGTGTTTATATATATATTTATATATATATATATTCATTACTGATAGCATGAAACCCGTTACCGGTAATGTATGCAAACACTGTTGGAGGAATGCTTAGGTGGCAGACTGCTTTTATGTAACACCTGAACAGACCGAATGCAAACATGTTCAAATTATGTCCCATGGTATTAATTTACAGCCAAAAACAAGCATTTGAGGTGTTTTATATAATTTTATTCTAATAAATGTTTCCAGAACCTGTGATCTACAGAGAAATATAAACACCAATAATTGTTGTTGCCCAAAGGCACTTCTCAAGCAACTCCTATGAAAACTGTTTAAAAAGGAAACGTTCAGAGCTTTTGGCATAATGGCTAATAACGCTTGTTTTTAGTTAGACACTTAGTTTAAACATTTCCATCAGGAAAGCTTAGATTTTTTGCTAAAGGTGGCCAGACTAGCATATTATATCACTTTCCTTACTTCCTTTACAAAGGCTGCCTAAACCAATCAGGAACAATCAGCAACCTAACAGCAGGACAGAGACAACATAACGGGGAGGAATAATCACGCAGCTGCTGAGAACATGACGATGTATGGCCCCTGGTGTGCATTAGGTTTAGTTAGGGTGTAATACCTGAAAATCGGGTCAGAGCCACTTTCAACCGAACCGTCTCTAATCCTCCTCTCAGTCGGTAACCTTATAGTATTACCGATGCCAAATCTCACGCTTTATGGCTTAGTTAAAGGTAAATCTGGCAGCCCCTTTCTCCTGAACTCCATTCTTGCGAAGCATGTGCTCTCTCCATACCTTTGATATCTTTACATTTAAATGCACATGAGCTCATTAATAAATACCAAAGCATAATGATATAAATGCAGGACTAGAAAATACATAAACAGCTGTGTTTCTATAAAATAGTCCAGATGCTGAAAATTATTTATAGCGTATATTTATGGTTAGCTATGCATTTGCCGCCAACGCTTACATAGTTCGGTAGGGTTAATGATTTTATGTTTGTTGAAGATTTAACCGATTCAAAGGTCCTGATTAGCCACATTTGAAACAAAGTGATTTTGCATTAAGGTAAGTGTAATAATTGCAATATGCGTCCAAATGACTTTTGCATGTGAACTGCGATGCTGCTGAGACATAAAGGGAGACGTTTCCGCAGTGAAACTGCGCCAGGTCCGAAGATCAAATATGGCGCATTCTCTGCTATCACACAGATGTTTGATAGAACTTTCTGCCAAATTATTGCACTTGACATGCTTGGAGAAAAAAGGGTAAAACATTGAAAACAAATATTTTAAAATATTACAAATATTTAAAATATTGAAGCCCCCAAGGGGTCAGAATGGGCCAGAGTGGGCCATTGACTGGGTGCTGAGCAGGGCTAGGTCTTGGCGGCATTTTTTGAATAAGGCAGGGGAGGGGTTAATGGAGGGTTATTTAAGGGGTGGGTGCCACTAGGTTAGGCGCCATTTTGTTGTCACCTTACCACTTGTTGTTTGTACCTCCCTCCCTTTTTTGTGTTGAGTGTTGCTGGGGAATGTGTTTTTGTCACGGCCGTGCAGAAGCTTACCAGGTATCTAGGGGTTAATGCTGCTGGGAGAGCATGTGGTGGTACTCGTGGTGGGAGGTTTCCTGGCAGGTGGTCTGGGTTTGGGCATCCCGGTATGTCCTTCCCTGTGTGGTACCTGGATAACTTGGTTTTGTTACATTTAATGGTTAATGTTAATTATTCATGTTAATTATTTATGTTACTTTATGTTATTTATTGGTTTTCCGCGTGTTGGTCATCGTCCTGTTAACGCACCTACTTTCACTTTTAGGTCTGCGCGGGAAAGGCTAACGTTAAACTAAATCGGCTGTGGCCTTTTCCAACCCAACCTTGGTTGTCGTGTATTTATTGGGGGGGTTATGTGTTTCTGGGGAGGCAGAGGACGGGAGTCGAGGCTGCTGCAGTCAAGATTTCTATTATGCTATTAAAATGAGTGTTACTGTGATAAGTAACCTCTGACGCTGCAGCTGCTGCACGCATCCCATAACCAAACTCTTGATCAATGACGATAGCCATTCAAGCATCTGGATTGGCAAGAGATGGTTATCCATTGGTGGGTCAAGGTTATAAAAAACTAAAGAAATTAGCGTTCTTTTCACTGATGGAGTGTCAACTCACCACTCAACTCAAGTGAGCTTCTGCTGTAATAGAGTTTGGTTAAGCCCTGTATAATGCATAATTCAATGTGTTTTTCATACATACATACATTACCAATTAAAATATGCATTTAGCCACCTCTGCCCTTCTTGTAGGGAAATTGCCAGGGTTTTTTTTAATGCATATTGAATTCATGCAGTTGAGAGCTCTAACTCTAATTCAGGTAGGTAAGTAGAGCCGCTTTCCAACAGAAGTGGTAGAGGTAAAGTAAATTGTGTAGAAAATACACAAATAACATAATAAAATAGAATTTGTGTCTGTATGATACTGTATATTTACGAATTGATATGTCCTGTCTACCCTTCGTATAGTGCTATATAAAACAATAAATAATAATAATAATAATACAAAATAAATAAAATACTAGATGTAAAATGAATCATCATACATATATGTATAGGTATAGTCTCATGTTATTGGTAAATGTACATATTTCTGTGCATTCTCAGGAATTATGGAAGCTTATCTCTATGAAACACTCCAGAGCCATCTGTTTCTTAAAATGTTCTAGATGAAAAGTGAAATGGAAAATATATTTGTTACTCACAGGAATCCTGCAGCGTATGTGTCCGACAAGTTGTTGGTACCTCTGGACCATGGAGCTGCCACCCCTCCAAGCCATACCTTCTTTCCAGGGCTGTACATATTTACCACCTGTTCACAAGATAAACAGGGGATTGTTGCAGTTTTAGTACAAAAGCACAAGTATGAAAGAATATATACCGTACATTAAGTAAGCTTTTAACATGGTTATTTGTGCGATAGGAAGTGTATGGCAATCAGTGTATAGAGATAGAGACATTCATTTGGTAGCCTAAAGGTAAAACTGGAGTCCTTGAGCATGGTTCACAGTTAATTTCAGTGTTCTATTCTAGGTACTTCACTGTCTGTAAATGTACATTAGAGTGTCAGCTCCACTTGCCCATTTGTGTGGATTTTTGAAATATATTGTTCTTCATTAATGCAAAGTGTAGCAAACTCCGCTTGTTATGTTCCCCTACTGTTCTCTGCTGGAGGCCGCCATGTTGGAAGTTTTTCTTAGGTTGTAATTAATAGGAGAATGCTTGAAACAACACTCTGCCTACTCTCTACATCTATCATGACCCAAGACAACCATGGCACAGGGGCAAGAAGGGAGGAAATGTCTACATTTGGAGCATGTGGCAACATGGTGGCTTGCAGAAAGCTTGAGGTGTTACAGTAAAAAAGCTAGAAGGTGGGGAAAAAGATAAACGAGAGAGTGAGCATTTTAAGGTAATTTAAAAAATTTAAATAATATAAAACTATAAAATATAAAACTTTAAGCAGTATATAAGTTAGATTGTTTTAATGTTACAAGATAGCTAAGCCTATTGGCATTTGGGTCCCAGCCTAATCTTATCTGTGCCTCACTGTAACGTCAGAAAGGCCATGTTATAAATATCATTATTTTATGAGAAATAAGTAAGCGAACCGCTTGGAAGAGTAAAGGCAAAACATTTTCACACTGGAAACATCGGACTTACACAAATCAAAAGTTCCCACGCAATCTATCCCTATGCAAAGCATTCCAGGTAATCCAGAAATATTTAACCAATATGTTATCATATACAGTGTATGTATATATTTATATTTATATATATATAATATATAATATTTATATATATGTGCTCGTGAGCAGGGCACCCTTTACCTTAGTCTGTCTATTCTAGTCTCATCATTCCCCTTGAATATATGAATTGTCAGAAATGCTGACACTATATATATATTTCTTTTTGTGCCATGCTGGAATCACTAATTATATGTATTATTCTGTATAATTATTTTAAGTATTAAAACGTACTAAATGCATAACGCCTTAATTTGAATATGAATTACAATAATAATTTAAGTCACTATTAGAAACTCACTTTCTGAATCTTTCTAATTTGGTCAGAAAGCGCATCCAGCAGCCGAGTTTTCATGAAGTCCATCACTTTTCCCACACGTCCATCAATATAGTAACTAAAAAATGGAAAAGATTTTTTTTAAGCTAAGATAAATTTCAACCCACTGAATATCAGTATGTGCAAATATAAAAAATACAAAAAAATTGAAAACAAATTATTTTGTCCTATGTTTAGGTTGTATTAGAGATGCAGATGTTAATGAAAAAAACATTTGTGTTAAGTTGTTACATTTTTAAGGAGAGAACAAAATAATTTTAAAAAATTCTATGCACAAAAAACGAAATTTAAGTTAACATTTAAATAAACTTATTTTTGGAAGCAAATGTGCAAAGGCATCTAAAACACCTTTAACATCTTAGTTCTCCAACTGCACATGTTATATTTTTGCAGACATCATATTCCAGAAAAACTTCAGAACTTCAATGTGTTTCCTTTGTAACTAAAAGTGAGTGTCAGCGGCAATGTACTCTTGTGTTATAAAATGCATCTGGGGCACCTATTAACCAAAAACTACAGCCAAGAATAATCTGTTTTCCCCATTCTTAAAAATGGACTCGAATTTGAAGCCACGTGACACTGGTTCCCAATGGCCAATGTCAGATAAATATATGAGTCGGCGTGCATGAAATAAAAATAAAAGCTTTGAATTATACTATTAATAAGAATCGCAGTTGCTGCTCACAAGTAGCTGGAATAATATTTTAACTGGACCAAAACTTAAAACTGCCATTTTTAAGTATCACACACAATTTTTGTTGTATTCCAGGTCTAAGAGTGAAAGGCTGCAAAACTTCACTAAGCAACACAATAATTATTCACAATATTTTAGGTAGAATAGAATAAAACTTAAAAAATAATATTTACTTTCACAAACTAAAAGGAATGTTTTGCACATTAAAAAACAAACATTTAAATTACATAATAATTAATTGGGTTTTTTTGGACTTGATATATACCAATGTTGGTTATTTTTTGCAACTGTTTGTATAAGAAAAATAAAAAAACCCCAAAAAATAAAATAAAAATAATTTTAAATTTTAGTTTTATATACAAATTTTACTGAATTTTCACTATTTAATATAATTTATTTACAAACAAAAAACATTGGTTTTATGTTATAATTGCAGAAAAAATATAAAAAGAAATTTGAGAACACTATATTTTTATAAGTTAATCTTTTGTTAATTGAAAAAAGTAGACCCCAAATGTAAAATGTCAAATTAAAGAATAAATCTGATGTGATATTGTGGTGTGGCTCAGCATGAAGAAACCTTGGTAGGTGAATGCCACCATATTTTTCAGCCTTTTCAGAAAATGTGTGCCATTTCATTGAATTTGTGTCAATTATACAAAGTAATTATCTTTAGTCAGCTACTGAAATTTGTGAACCTTGAAAAATGAAAGTCACTTAAGGAACAGTCATGAAGAGTCATCGATAGATCTTCCGTAAAGGTACAAAAAATGTTACTTAATATTTACACTCCATATGAAAGACACATGTTGATTCTGAAATGACCTCATAGCATATAGGTAATCATCCTACTCAGGAAACTATCATATCCAGCTTTAAATATTAATCTTTTCCAGGAACAAATTATATATTATTTGTGCCATGTTTAGGCCTGTTACTCTAATATGAAATCTACAAAGAACAAAGGAAAGAAATTAGAATTTCGGGGGAATTTTGTGGACAAAAAAAAATAAATAACAATTCCGAAAGCTAGCGGCAAAGATCAATTTTGGTAAGTTTGAGTCCTAAAAAAAAAAAAGCTGAGGTTGTCTAGCGAGAACACACATTGAATCGATACATTTTGTCTCCATAAACTATAACATATACGGCCGCTTGTGTAGGGGAGTCGGAAGAGATCAGGTCTACAAATGCACAGCTCGGTTGTTTTATGTATGACATATGACAGTTCACAAGCGCCAACAGTTTCAAGACGTATATCTGGGTAACGCTGGCCAGTAAACTTTCAACACGTAGCGTTCTGCACCATTTTTTCCCTTAAAGTAACCTATGACTTCATTGTATGTGAACTGGGTCCATGCAGAACAATGCGTTTCAATGTATAACCGGCCTCCTCAGAGGCAGAACGGAAAGGAAATTCCCTAAAGCAAAATTACTGTTTTTACTTGCCAATTTCTTCTTTTATTTAACATATTCTAACCCCCCCTCGACATGCTCATTATATTCCAGCTATTAAAACAGTCTGAGTTTTTGAGGAGCACCATGCCTGATTAGAACAAATTAATTGACTTAAATAGAAATTCAAGACATAATCTTAAACTCCTGTGAGGTTTTAGGCAATGAAACAAAAATCTGTTTATAATTCTTACTGGTGGGGTGTCTGGATTATGTATCCCCTGCAACTCGCCCCGGAGGAATAAATCTAAAATCACAGGGTTCTCTCGCTCTTTGCAGGTTATATTTCTCATTTGGTACGGGTTCCCATTAAAGTAAGACAGCACAGGGTTTTTTTGTGTAATTTGGTTCTATTTCACACATTTAGTCTTCCACCAGACTAGGGAGAGAAATTATCCATTTATGTTAAAAACCCTAGATACTGAAACTCTGTTCTACCATAATGAGCAGAAGTGTGTGCGATCAACTATGTAAGGTCTCTTACCCTGGGCCCTCTATTTATTATGTCCCTATTTCTTTCACTGAGTAGTCTAAGCAAGGAGGGGGAGCCAGACAGATTCCTACTATGGAGCATGGAAGGAAGTCATTGGCGACGGTGGCCAGGCTGAGTATAGGCACGCTTATGAATAGATGCTTTGTAAATGCTGTGTGGCCTCATAGCCTCCAAGTAATGCCGCTGGTGGATATACTAAGTACTGGTCCTATCTATAAGCCATGTTTAATTGGGTAAGGAGACGGTTTAAGAGTAATGTTTGCCGGGCAGCTGGGACCGGGGTGAGTAGCAGGTTAGGACCTGTGATCAGGTTACGGATCCGTGTGCAGTCTATGAGAGATGCAACCTCTGAGCTGTGCTACAGCCCGGTCCGTGACAATCTTCAATTAAACATCATAATAATTTAATCGAGCAAGTTACTTATACTGACAGCAAACAAAAAAAAAAAAAAAAAAAATAGAAAAAACATCCAAAAATCTTAAAAGTGATGTCATTAATGATCGAGATTTGAAACAATGCTGGCTAAGATTCATGAAAGCTGGAGTTGAGCTGGAGACCTTTTTGGCCACCGGTGGATTTTGGGTGATGGACATGCGTGTGTGCGTGCGTATTCATGTCGTTACACTGTTTAAACAAACTGCTAATTACCATTCAAATCAAGTAATTACTGATTAATCATTAGTCTAATTAAAGCAATCCCAAGAATAACTAATTATTATTCAAACGCATCAATCCTAAACCACTATATAATTGGCATAATTAATTCTACACTATTTTACTTATCCAAATATTGAGACTGACTACTATTAAAGTAAAACACTAAGTCATGATTATCACAAGCCTGTAATTCATCACAAGTAAAGAAACCGGTAATTGCTGTATCCCTGGTATTAAAAAAAGTGTAAATTACTAATTAACCTCTATGAAAAGATTAATAAATCTGTTTTAATTAAACAATTAGCAAATCTCCAATTATCATTCAAATACACGATTCCAACTCACTAATTACAATTCACAGTAATCTTATACAACTACCTTCTCATTATTGCCATAAAATAAGTAATTGATTACATACATTGATGTAACAGAGTGATATTATTTTTGCTATACATATTATTAAAGTAAATATAACTAAATATCATAATTGTTATTAAGGAATCCTTAGCCAGTAAATAATCTTAACGATTCAAGAAAAGCATCAAGTCACCAATTAACTATTCAAATTATGCAGCCTAAATTAAAATAAATTTCTAATAAAATCACTATTTAAATAAATGCTTAAAAAGAAATTTTAACAAACCCGATATTACCTACATAAACCATCTTATGTGTGGTTTATAATGTTGTTTATTAAATCTTTTCTCTATAAACATACAAATAAGGGACATAGGATACTAAATAATAGAGATCAAATAAATAATCAAATAAATATATGAATTATTACTGTTAACAATGGAAACCTTACCCTTATATAACAACCTTCTTATAGATCCCTATACACTGTCATAGAACTACAGTATTAAATCTAACATAAGGTGCACAAGAAAATGTTTATAGTTTCTATGTTGTTTTTTTTAGATTAAACAAATTGAACATAATTTAAGGCAAAATTGGGTTTGTGGACTCCATTTAAGTCTTGATCAGTTTGGAATTGTATACGGTCCTATTTAGGTTCAGAAAAAAATGCAAGAGGAGAAGGAACTAGATGCACGTTCTCTTAATCAGACATTACAGCTGAACCAAAAAAGTTCCAGGTGCAAAACTTTCTGGGACCCGTGGGAGAAAGCCAGAATTTAAGCAGTATACTCCAGCTGAGAGGGGAACATCTGCTAGCCGAGTATACAGCACTGTACGCCAGGATTGATGTCCTGAATGCTTCTCAACACTGCATTTCGGTGCAATTTGTCTACAGTATGTTCCATTTGATTGACTAAACAGTTCTAAAACGCTCATCAATACAACTAGGCCTGTAACAAAATACACATTTAACCTAAGCCATACCAAAAGGTTCATTGCTTTAGCCTTTTTACACTCAAAGTGTCAAACTCAAAGGCTACTTTCATGCCAATAAGGCTGTCCCGCCAAGCAGAGGCAATCAAACTAAATCCAGGAGCAAGCTCCATTTTTATTACCCCCGTTCAGTGCTTTGTGCTATAGACTAGAGGCTAATATCTTCATTGATGGAACCTGGTTTTGTAATGTTCTGGGTATTAATTATACAAAAATGTTTTTCCATTAAAAAATGAACATAAAAAAACATTGTTTTTTAAAAAAATATTTTAGTACCACATTCTGCATTATCTTCAGTAGTGTTTAGAACAGGGGTAGGCAACCTTTGGCACTCCAGGTGTTGTGGACTACATCCTCATCGTGACTTTAATGAGTGGATATTTTGAGCTTCGGCACTAGGAACATGGTCATTTAGGTTGAAAAAGTTCAACCCTTCTACCTATCTACCCTGCTTCTGATCCAAAAGGAGGCAAAAAAATACGTCCATAGGTGTCATCATTCCCCCAGGAGTTGTTGCAAATTGGAGAAAGGCCATGTGCCCAAATGCAAGAATAAAATTCACTTTTTTCGACAATATCTAGGTTTAATGCGTAATTATCACATTATAGCACAGAGTCATATACACTTGAAGTCACAATTCTGTTCCATCCCATTCTAGGCAGTAATCTGGGCTAAACAGCTTGAAGATTTCACACTAACGGAGAGTACAGTCATCTACTTATGTAATCATTTCTTTTATCCATGTAGTTTTTTTTCTAGATTCCTGGATTTCATGATGTGGAAGTAACACTTATTTGTTTCATTGGAATTGTGATTATGACGGAAGTAGAATCCCACAGGAATCTTATATTCCCAGGCATACCCCCACTCACTAGACTATGAGGGCATTATTATCACATGTTTCTCATATGTTAAAGAATATCAGTAAAATAATATTATTTACAATCTGATTGAATATTACAACACAATAAACCAGAGAACAATCAATCTCATGTTTCCATATCTTGTACAAATTGTCGTACAAACACAGCTCGCCCCTATAATTCATTCTTCTAGAATTAGACATTTCTAAATATTTTACATAGATGACCAATTAACCAAAAGAAAAAAATACTGGAATCAGCAAATACTGGAGTTCATCCACTAAAGTATTATCCGAGATGCAATCCTATGTCACCAATTTGACAATGTGGGGGCCGCAGCACTTCCCACATAAGAAACCATTCTTGATAGGCCCTTCATAATGTATAATTAATGAGGTGAGATGAAATATTTTATCTCATGAAAATCATAAATCATTATTGTGTGATACCTACCGCGTCCGCCGCGGTCCCTCGCCGTCTGCCGCTGGTAGGCGGCGCTTGCGCGATGACGCGCCCCCGTCCTCTCCGTGTGACGTGCCCGCGGCACGTCCACGGAGAGGACGTGCCGCGCGCACGTCCTCTCCGTGTACTGTGCGTGCGGCACGAGCACAGAGGGAGGGTCGCGTCGACGTGGCGCGTTCACGGCGGACGCATGATGACATGCAAGCCGCCGTGGCACGCCCACGACGCACCCGTTGCTATGAGCGAGCCGCCGCGACGAGTCGGCGGTACTCGCAGGGTCATGAGCGGGTTGCCGCGACTCGTCGCGACGGCCCGACTTGTCCTGCATCTGCCGATGTGGCACACCCGCGGCGCTCGCGGGTGTAGCACACGCAGATGCCGTTTT